>PVHP010030899.1:0-21391 GCA_004024765.1 Zapus hudsonius | reverse complement strand
TCACTGGGGCCAATGACCTCCCTGGTCACCAAACACTTCTCTCAGCTGTGGGTGCTAAGGAACGATTCTGGGCTTCTGTCTCAGCTCTGCTGTGGCCCCTCATTCTTGCCTGCTATTGGTACCACCTGCGGTGATCTGAGAACACCTGCTGTGCCCAGGCTCAGTGACCATGCTCTCCTAGCTGAACTCAGGACAACTTCATAACCCAGGAAGCACCAGCTGAGGGATTCTCATTTTGCAAAACAAAACAAACAAACAAACCTGTAGCCCAGAGGGGTTAAGACATTTGCTCAGGGCAGCACAGCTTGCAGGTAGCTGTGCTTTCTGCCTGCTGGCTTCTCTGCCAATAGTTCTTTTGCTAATGCTGTGTCCTATTCCATGGGGCTCTCAGGGTTTCTGGGGCTCCAGGACCCCATGCCTGGGCTGCTGTGAAATGCCTTAGCCCCTTTGTGCCTTTCCATCCCTGGGGTGGGTACTCTGTGGCTCTGCCTGGTGATCATTACTGCTTCTTTCCAGCAGGCTGCTAAAAGCTTCCAGCAGAGAGCATGCAGCCTGGTCTTTAAATTTTAAAGGGCTTTACTTAACACCGTTCCTCATAGAAAGGGGACATAGGCAGATATACTAAGGTCACATGAAGTGCACTATTTGGGCCCAGTAGACCGGTGGGTGGGGTTGGGTGGGTCTGTAGGGACATATGGTCCATGGTGATGGATTCAGGGTGAATGAGGCTAGTGTAAGGGTCTTCGACTAGATTCTCTCTCTTACCAGAACCCCAGAAATCATAGCTTCAGGGAAAACCTATTTTTCAGGGGTCTGGGAAGCAGAAGGTGGGTGCCCTTCAAGAAGACCCAGTGGGGCACATGGCTGGATAGGAAGTCCTGTCCTCCCACACTCTGAGCTGCCCCGGGGCCTTCACACATGTTGATTCCTCTGCTAAATCACTTCTGTTGGGCTAAGACATGATCCAGGTCTCATCTGGGACATTGCTTCATTCATTCATGCACTCAACAAGATTTGGGGGGCACCCGGTATGCGCACACACTATGGGGCCACTGCACCCAGACAAACCTGGTGACTCATCTCCAGCTCTGTGCACTGCAGGCATGGGTGCCAGGACAGTGCAGGCATTCATGGCACTTGGAGAGTTGGTAGATGTATGGAACCTCTGGGCTCCAGAGTGAGAGTATGGCTGCCCTCAGGATCTCAGGCCTCCAGGGAGGTTCACTCCAGAGATGCCAGGAGCTTGGAGCAAGCCCTCTAGGCCTTGAAAGACAGATCCATGAGAAAGGAAGGAAAAGTTCCTTCTTTCCTGCTTTCTATCCATCCTTCTTCCTTCTACCCATCATCAGCCCATCCGGGCATCCCTCTCCCATCCACCCCTCCATCCAACTACACATCCACCATCTATTATCCATCCATCCATCCATCCATCCATCCATCTACCCACCTATTTGTCCATCCACCTATCTATCCATCCCTCCATTCACTCATCCATCCATCATCTATCTTCCCAACCATCCATCAAACATTATCCATTCATCCATTATCCATCCTCTCAACTATCCATCCATCCATCCACTCACCCACTCACCCACCCACCCACCCACCATCTCTTCATCGACCCACTCATCTGCTCATCCTTCATCCACCATCATCCATCTGTCCAGTCTCCCAACCATTCATCCACTTACCCACCCATCTGTCCATCCATCCATCATCCATTCACCCCTATGCTGATCCTGCCACCCTTCCACTCACCTTCTCATCCATCTACCTGTCTGTCCCTCCATCCATCATCCATTATCCCTCCAACAAGTGCTCACTGGAAATCCACTGCTCTGGTGTGCTGAGCACTGAAGACAGGGCTTCAGGTAGAGGCTGCCCCCTGGAACTTCCTCCTCAAGGATGGAACTGGAGAGCCAGTGCCTCCATGGGCACCTGACGTCAGAGCAGGGATGCCTGCTAGGCCCGCCACAGGCTTGGAACAGGCAGTGGCCGAGTGGGGAGTGGGGTGGGAAAAGGGTTTCATCTGCTGGGCACCTGCTGGGCTCTAAGTCCTGGGCTGCCAACAAGTACAGCAACACAGTCATCCATGACAATAGGACCCCACTCAGTGGCTGCAGTGGCCAGGGAGACTTTGTAGGCCAGATTTGGCTGGCTGGCTCATGGTTTCCAAACTATTCTCATTAGAACCCTGGTTTCTATGGGGCACCCCTGGGACCACTTTGTAAGGAGGGCCTGTAGCTGGGGGCCTTTTCCCCAATGGAGCCAAGCACCCTATTTTCCTGTCTTCCGAGCTGGACCTTCTCATCCCTGCTTTGAAAGTAAAATGGCCAAGAAAGGCCTGTGAGGGTGAGCTGGGGGGGGGGGGAGCGCCACCAGCCAGGGCTGTGGGGGATTCAGGTTCTACCCTCCTTTGTTCTGCATGCAGGGACACTGAGGCTCAGAGGGTACTGTGAGTTTTCCCTGGCCACCAGCAGAGTCATACCTGACACTAAAGCTTCAGACTTTTGCCACCTCCCATGCTGGAAGGTGCCCCAGGAAGTCCACCCAGTGCCAGCGGTGGGCCCCTGTCTCACAGTTTCTCTCCCATCCAGCTTCTGGACACTCCTCCAAGCCCCTCCTTCTCCGCTGCCAGCCAACCACTCTGCCCCACCTCATGGGAGCCTTGAATTAGACGGAATATTCTATGATACACGCTTCATTATGTTTTATTAAGAGCACCCGAGTTGGTTCCGGGCTGTCACAGCGGCTGGCTAGCTCCACCTCTTCAGCTTTGAGTAGGGCCAAAGCCACGTGTCATTACTATTGTGACAGGGGAACTCTGCTGATGAGCACAGACCAGGGGATCTGGAGGGAGAACCCTGTGTGGTGTGTATATATCCCTAACCCACCTGCCCCTGCAGATAAACCCCTGAGGGGACAGGCTCAGAGAGGTTAAGGAATGAAGTCAGAGCCACACAGCATAGTAGGTGCCCCTAGTCCTGAGTTTGTGACCTTCCCCATGAGATCTGTGCAAATTCAAGAGCAGATCGATGTCTTCTTCAAGGCTGGTCCTGTTCTGTCTGTCCCCTGCTGACCTCAGGGATGGGTGGTGTTGCTTGCCATTTTGTCATTTTGTTCTGGAAGCCAGAGATAGCGCTGGCATCCAGAGGCTCATGCCATGTCCCTAGGAAGGGAGGCGTAAGGGGCCTGTGGAGCTCAAGTGCAGCCTACTTGGGTCCACATGGCCACTGCATTACCTGCTCTTATGATGTGTGGGCAGCACCTGTGGTGCCCTGGGCCTCAGTTTCTCACCTGCATAAGATGCCTGAGCAAAACAGCTTTGGGAGGAACAACTGCTCACAGGGCATGGTGGGACGGAGGCAGCTTATATCATGGTGGCTGGGAAGGGGAGAGAGAGAGAGAGAGAGTGAGTGAGAGAGAGAGAACCTGTACTTGGGACTGTCTCCTTCCCCCCTTGTCATATCTGCCTCCCAGCCTATGAGATGGCATGGGCTCCACTCTGGTTAATCCCCTCTGGAAGCACCTCACAACCACACCCAAAGATGCACTTGACCGATTTCCTATGGCCTCGCTTCTCAACCCAATCAAGATGACAGCTAAGACCGACCATTCTGGGGAAAGGTCTTAGAGCTTCTGACCCAAGTGGAGTAGCCCTGTGTTTCAAAGGAGGTGCGGTGGCTCAAGTGTAACATATGCCCAACAGCCTCACATGTTTATGAGTAAGCCTCATACCTTGGTGGAGCCTTGCTGGAGGAGGTGTGCCACTGGGGGCGGGCTTTGGGATGCTGGCATCTCACTCTTGCTGTTTCCTCCCTGCTGGTGTGATGCCTGGCTATCTGCTCCTACCATGCTTTCTCCAGCATGATTAAACTTTCTCTTGAAAGTGTACATTAGAATGTTATGGAATGTTCTCCTTCCATAAGCTGCTTTGGGTCAGGTGTTTTGTCCCAGCAAAGAGAAGATGACCATCATAGTGGGCACAGTGTTTAAGAGTGTCCTCCTCCAGGAAGAATGGAAGACACCCACCCACTCAGCTCTCCAGTGTGGGGAGGAGCTTACTGGATCACATTATCACCAGTTACTACTGATGAAGAACTTCTTACCTATGAAATCCTGCCTGATCCGCCGTGTGTCTGGGGACATGGCACTGAGTAGTAGCCTTGGGGCTGATACTGCAGCGGGTGAAGAAGTGAACAGTCGAGGGGAGGAGTTGATCCTATTTGTGGCCTTGTGGTGAGCAGAGTGGCTCGGGCTCAGGGGCAGTGAGGGGCCCCAGGGCGGGCAGCGACTTCAGATGAAGGAAGATCTAAGAGGGCTTCTCAGCAAGGTATATTTGGACTGAATTGGGAGAAAAAAGAAAACCAGAAGAGGAGAAAAGGCTCTGTCTGGCCTTGGTGCCACTGACCCTTTCTCCTGGTGAATCCTTCTCCAATGTCCTCACCACTGTGGAACTGTCACCTATAGTTCTGTGGCACTGGCCCCAAAGCATTCTGGGAAGCAGGGGACAGGAGCCCATGTCCACAAGCAGGTCCTGTGCTGTCTTCATTTTGCACATGTGAAAACAGACTGGCCGGGGAATCCTCTGGTTGCTTTGGAGGGAGTTGGGGTCCCACGGAGATCTGTCAATCATTTCTGACTTCAGCACCACCTCCTGCTCTCTCACTCTGTGTCTGTGTGTCTGGTGTGGGAGGGACAGAGGGGACCCATCCTTTTCTAACAGGCTGGGCCACATGCTTGGGTTAGGGCGCCACGGGCCAGGTGCCCTGAGTATTGATGATCCTCCGAACTGGCAGGCGACGGGAGGCAGAAAGGTATTAATTAGCAGTTATTCACTAGCGGTGAGGAGATGGATAGAGATTAAGGTGTCGGCTCGTGCATCCGTTTTGTAGCGGCTGAGAAGCAACAGTAAATCAGAACTATGAATCGATGCTGTAAGAGGCAGATATGTTTTAATCTTATTAGAGCTGTAACAGTCTGGAGCTGCCGAGAAGCTTGCTGGGGCCTGGATGGGGAGGGAGGGAGAGGAGGCCACAGAAGGGAGCTGGGTGAGGAATTCTGGCCCCACTTGGGAAGAGGTGGGGAGATGAGGGGGTGGGAAGAACTCTGGGTCAGCAGGGAGGTCCACCCATCTTCCTAGGGTCTCTCAGCTCTACTGGGGGTCCCTCTTGGGCTCCCCCAGGATCTGCATCCACTTGCTCTACTTAGCCTGGCAGGAGGTGGACTGCCACTAGGTCACCCAGGGTCATGGTCAAAGTCAAACCATGCCTTCTCTTGGTGAGAGGCAGAGGCTGAGAATGGGGACAATGAGTGGGCAAGAAGGAGCTGGGGGTATGATCCAGACCTGACTTTGAAAATCTCTCATGGCAGGCACTGGGTGACACAAAGAATCCCAGGATGTCCCAATGCCCAGAGGTGCTATGGTTTGAGACTCTGCCCTCCCCTGCAAACCTCACACCGAAGTTTAATAGAAATTGAACCAATATTAAGAGATTTGCTAGTGCCAGTCCATCCGCTCTTGCCCTCCACCACCTTCTCTGGGATGGCATGGCATGGAGGCCCTTGCCTGGTGCCAGCCAGGGTCAACTCAGAGCCAGCAGTGGGCGCTGGGATTGGAGTCACCTCTAAATGGGTGTGGAGTTTTGTGTCCTTTCTCTAAGCACAAGATGAGGGAGACCTGTGAGGCCAACCTCCAGCACAGGAGGCTCACCTTCTCCTTTCTCCATGCAGTTCAATGTTCAGGGACGAGAAGATTCCACAGAAGGAAGTCGGGGAGGGGAAGGAACTGTGGGAACTTCCCCACAGTGCAGTCAGGACATATCACCGCACTGGCCCTCATGGGAACCAAGGACAAGTGGCTCTCTGCCTCCATCTCCCAGGATCAAGCCTTGAGGGGCAAGCGCTTCATTCAGTGAGCCATTTCCCCAAACCCACTTCCATGCCCAGAGGCAGGCTAAGATGTGAATCCTGTCCCCACACTGCAACTCCCTCATCCACCTCCTGCTATTGAGTCCATTGCCTCCTCAAGTGGCCGGATAATGCATGTGGGAATCAGGTGCAAAGGATGACCCACTTTCACACGCTTCCGCTTCATGACCTCGAGCACATTAGCTTCATCTCTGAACCTCAGTTTTCTCATCCATAACTGAAGAAACAGCAGCCATATGTGGTGTTTGTAAAGCATCAAATGATGATTTCATCACTCCTGAATGGTGTTCCGTGAAATGTCACTTTGGTGGCACTGGGTGTGGTCACAAGCCCTGGTTCTGCTGGCATGGGCTCCCTGGAAGTCTGTTTTTCTGCATGCATAAGGGCCCATTGCAAATTCTTTATAGGAAGTTGGCTGTCCTCAATGCAGATATGTGGGGACCCAGGCTCCTTTCATCTGGTGGCCCTGCCATCCTCTCCTGGGACCACATGTTCCTGCTTTCTGGCCAGCAGAAGAGGAAAGAGAGAGAGGCTGCTTCCACTTCTTGCTTATTTATTGGTTTTTCTGCCTGTGACGTGTGTGTGGAAATGCATGTTCATATGTGCATGTTTGGGTGCACACGTATGAAGTAGGTGTCTTGTGCAGGCATATATAAGTGCATATTCATACATGCACATCAGTGTGTGTGCACAGGTGCACATGTATGTGAAGAGCAGACTTGATATTGAGGTTCTTCCTCAGTCACTCTTCATCTTAGTTTTTGAGGCAGGGTCTCTCACTTGAACCTAGAGCTCACAGATTCAGCTAGAATCTCTGGTCAGCAAGCCCAGGCATCCTCTTGTCTCTGCCTCCCAGAGATTGCAGCAGAGATTGCAGGTGTCAGTCATACACGGGCTTTTATGTGGGGTCTGGGAATCCAAACTCAGTCACTGTGCATGCGTGACAAGTGCTTTGTCCATTGAGTCATTTCCCAGCCCCTGTTTCAACTTCTTCAAAAATGGTGACAGCTGCGTCCTTGGACTTTCTACATCTAGCCTGCCATGAGCTACATGTGTGTGCAAGATGGGCTGGGGACGGATGGGGGCAGGTGGAGACAGCCTCATGTCTACACCTATGTGCGAGATGGGCTGGCACAGAGCGGGTGCAGGTGGAGAGGGGGTGCTAGGGGATGCCTGCATTTTGAAGCATCAGAGTCTCTGCCCAATCAGAGCACTTGCCTGCTCAATCTGCTCTGTGCAAGGGCTGAGTGTCTCTGCATCTCTGATTTCTTTCCCCTGGCTTTGAAGTTCCCAGTGCCAAGCACTGGGTGGAGCTCAGGTGTGTGCACACAGCATTGGGATGGGCAGGCAGAATGAATTGACCAATCTAGAGGCCTCAGAGCTCTCCCTGGGATTTACAACCAGCCTATGGAGGATCATCTAGACTGTAAAAGTCCCACCTCTGTGTACTCTGTGGGACAGATATTTCAGCATTTTGGGGGGTGAAGGTCTTGCTGAAGACCTTTGCTGGTAGCCCTAGCCTTCAGCAGGGGGATGGCTGCAGTAACTAAAATGACAGTTTCCTCCCTTGGGTCCTTCCCTGGAAATAGAACCTTACCTGCCTGCCATAGCTACCTACCTGTGCCAGCCCTGTTTGCCTCCCTGGAGGGGGGCTGGACTGGATCTGGCAGGTTCCCTATGATCCCCTTACTGGGTCCCTATGGTCCTTTCACCTTCACTGTCAGAGTGCTCCTGATGGCCAGTGAGGGCACAGAGACGCAGGGGTGGGGCTCACCTCCAGGGAGGAAAGTGAGTTCCTCTTCTTGCCAGGCTAGTGAGAACTTGGCTTTAAATTTTTAACCTAAATAGAGTCATCTCCATTCTGTCTCCAAGATGCAGAGGGCTTTTTTGGAGCAATTAAGGAAAGGCATAAATCAGTCCAGTTTTAAAAGCTTGGGTTGACTCTGTGGCTGGCTAAAATTAGTGCCTCCATCAAGGATGGGGGAGGAGATGTGGGACTTGGCTTCGAGGCAGCCTTTCACCCAAGCTAGGGGTGAAGCCTCTAGCCCGAGACAGAAACAGGGAGCCAAGGCTTCTGCCCCATCTTATCTCTACGGACCAGCACACCCTTGCTGCCTGGCCCCCACCTTTGGTCTCCCAGACTCTCAGATCAGATGGAAGAGAGGGGGTCTGGAAAGTGACTGAGTGAACTCAGGTTTCCCACAGACCTGGGCTGTGGGCCTGGGCAAGACACTCCACCTCTCTGAGTCCTTCCCCACCACCGTCATGTCTGCATCTGATATGCAGACTAAGCGTTCCTCACCTGGTTTGGGATTTTTTTTTTTTTAATACTTACAGGTACCTATTGAGACATTCTGGGGGATGGGACCCAAGTCTAAAAGGAAATTCACTGATCTCATATATACCTGCTACCTGGTACACATAACCTGAAGGTAACTTTATACACTATTTAAATCATTTTGTACATGGGATAAAATGTTGCAGGATAGATTTTTTTCCACCTGGGACATCATAGTGCCATTCCGAAAGTTTCAGAACTTATTTTATTTTGGACTTTATGCCTCTGAGCCTGACAGCACTGCCCAGAAACCTCCAACCTGTGACCATCCCCTGAGCCTGTGACCTCTGTGACCCCTTTGGCTGATAGTGACTGGTCCTTACAGGCCACACCCTGGTGGGTGGGGGAGGATGGAAACCCTGAGACCCCACAGGCTGGCTCACACACGCACACAGTGTCCTTGAGGACCAATACTACCCGGTGACTCCAACCTTCTCTCAGGGTCTGTTTGGTTCCTGAGTGCACACTGAGCTCACAGTTCCCTTTGTGAGTGAGAATCCAGTGAGCTCAGCCCCTTACCAGGCCTGTGACCAGGTCCTACAATGAGTCAGTCTATGGGTGCACAGCCTGAGTACCCATCCTCCATGGAGATGGAAATCATCATGGACAGTTGTTCAGGTGTCTAGAGAGTGTGTGGCTACTCTGAGTGGAACAGAGAATGAATGAATGAATGAATGAATGAATGAATAAATGAATAAATAAATAAATAAATGAATGAATGAAGGAATAAATGAGAGAATGATTGAGTATATGGATGAATGAGTGAAATTGATTGAATGAAGGAGTGAGTGGATGAGTAGGAAGCAAATTTTCCCTCTCTGTATCCCCCATAGTTCCCTGCTTGCTCCCTTGACCTGAGGAACCCTGCAGCTGTGTTTAGAGACTTGGCTGAGTTTCTACTCTGCTGTCCCAGCCTCATGGACCCACCCATAGGGTGAGGTTGTCTGTCACTCAGACCTCTCTGAGCATCTATGAATGTGCCCACCCTTATATCTGGGGCCCCAGGAGTCCCTGTGGGTAGATGGCGTGTGGCTACCTCTCTCTTCTGCCAGTGCCAGCTCAGCCAGCCTGCTTGTTCTCTGGCCTGGTTAATTGCTCCCAGGCATCTCGGCTCATTTCCAGGCCTCTTATCTAGGAGTAAGCGGCTGGGCAAACACATTAGGATGGAGCAGCTGGAGACTTTGGACAAACACCTTGTGCTGGCTGGGACCTCATGCCTCCCACCCCTCAGACCAGCCAGACCCCTAGTACCCACCTTCAGGTGCCCAAAATCCCAGGCAGCCATGTCCCGACCCTCAGTACACAGGAGACCTAGCTGTGGCCTCAGTTGTGGTACAAAGAGCCAGAGAAACCTGCCCAGACTTCCACAGCCAAGCATGGAGGATCAGGGGATTCCAGCGACTTTCATTGATCAACACCTATTGCTCACATCAGCCCAAGATGCAGGAACCATCATTATCCCATGATACACGAGAGACATGAAGCTCCCAGGTTCGGAGTAGCTTCCTGGTGACATCCCTGCTGACCTCTCCCTTCTGCTGAGAAGTCTCAGTGGCTCCCCAGTACCTGAGTTGAGACCCCCTAGCCAGTGGGGGCAGGGTAGCACGACACCCCAGGTGTTGTCTATTACACTGCAAAGCCTCCCTAGGGAAGGGGCATAACGGGAGCTCCTAGCTGTAATACACGTGCGTGGATTTCTCCCGCACATGGAGGATTTTCCTGTTTGTCTTCTAATGATCCCACCACAACCCTTCACAGTAAGCAAGACAGATATTTATTTAACAAATATTTATGTAGTACTTACTGTGCTCTGAGTGAGCTTTCTTCAGCAGGCCTCATGAATATTAACATGTTTAATCGGCATTAAAAACTATGAGTTAGAGTCCATTATTGTCCCCACTTTATAAGTTAGGAAACCAAGGCACAGAGAGGTTTAAAATCAGCCTCCGGGGCTGCTGAGATGGCTTCCTGTACAAGCATGAAGGTCTGAGACCCATGAACATGAACAGCTGGGTGTGGACACAGACATCTGTAACCCCGGTCCTGTGGAGTGTGAGTGCAGAGACGGGAGAGTCATTGAAACTGGAGGCTCATAAAAGCAGTTCGAGACTCAGTAAGAGACTCAAGGAAACAGGAGATGAGTGGGAGGATGGGGGGACCCCAAAGTTCTCCCTGGCCTCCACACATGCGCACATAGGATGCAAGCATCTGTGCACATACATACACGTGCATATACTGCACACCCCACATGCACCCACATATACCACACATACTACACATGCATATGCAAAAACAAGAAAGGAAGGGAGGAAGGAAGGAAGGAAGGAAGGAAGGGAAGAAAGAAAGCAAGAAAGAAAGAAAGAGAAACTAACTGTAGACTCTAAACCCAGAAGTCTAGCTCCTGGCTTCTGTCCCTAGTTCTGCTGCATTCTAGAAGGGGAGGCTGAGGTGAGCCCAGAGTTGCAGAGAAGGGGTTGGGACTGTGTGGGGTGTGGACCTGCCCAGCCCCACAGGTCCCCATCAGGCAGGCCACTCAGGGTCTCACGAGCAATGGTGAGAATGGTGAGGAGGTCGGATCCCTTTCAGGGATGCATGTCTGCCGGGGCCTGAGGATACAGAGTCTTAAGTGACAAGGAAGCCTTGGCTGGGATTAACACCATGGGGATGGTGTGTGCCTGAACCTCCCATAGGAGCCTCAGCGCCGGGCGTGCTTTGAGATACTTATCTCCCCTCAGAAATATAATCCCCCATTGGGACCTAGGGACGAGGGGTTCCCTTTCTTCCTGATAGTGATTTCCTTCAATCCTTACAACACAGTGACAAGGGTCAGAGGCCACAGCTCCGGACTCGAGTCTCAGGGCTCTGGTGTGGGGCCAGACATCTTTGTCAGTCATGGGCTCTGGGGGTTCCCTTCAAAGTAGAGCCTGATGGAAGGGCCAGGGTGCGGCTATTTGCAGTGGGAGCAACTCCAGGAGGCAGCAGCCAGGAGGGGGAGGCTGCTGTGATTCCCCACACAGCCAGCCAGCCAAGGGGGCACTTTGGGGTTCATATATTTTGTCTGCCCTATGTGAGGCCAAGCACACCTGTGGAGGCCAAGCACACCTGTGGAGGCCAAGCACACCTGTGGGGGACTTCTTTTAAGGTACGGACACACATGGATGCCAGCAGTAAGATTGGCTTACTTCTGCCACAGTGAGCTGAGTGCTTGCTGTGAGCCTGGCCCCCTGCCAAGGGCCTCATTGCTGCTTAGATCAACTAATGGACTTTGTTGTCCTTCTATAGGTGAGAAAACCCAGGCCCCAAGGGAAGCCCATACAGAATCTGTAGGCCAGGCAGGATTCAGGCTGCCTGTCATCTGAGCATTTATGGAGCACCCACTGTATGCAGGCCAGTGGCTCTGCCCTGGTCTGGATCTAAAACCCACACTCTCAGCCAGGTACTCAGTGAAGGCACTTATGTCCATCCTGAAGGCAGAGCCTGTGCTTTCTGGATTCCTGAGGATGGGCCCAAGCACAGGTCTTCTTTCTCCTTTTCAATAAAGACAATTTGTGGCATATGTAACCCGGAGCATGGGATGTTTAAACCTCTCTAAGATGTTTCTCATGAATGAATTCACTCTTTCTTTCCCTCAGGGAATGCCTGGAACACTGCGTGGCCTGAGATCACATGGTCACTGAACAGAAGGGAGCGGGCTTAGCTTACATTGGAGCCAGAACTTCCTGGGCCACCCCTGACTTCTCCAGGGCTAGAAGGCCATGGGGCTCATGGGTGACATCCCCATCTGCTCTCTCAGTGGGGTGATGGTTTTCTGGAGCTTCCTTCCTGACATCTTGTTGATGCCTGCTATCACTTTTTCTCATGCTCCCCAAGTGATCCCCTCGTTGGGAGAGAATGTGGGCAGACAGCATCCTCGAAACACGATCATTTATAAAGAATGGAAGTTTAGGGCCATGGAGATAACTCAGAAGGTAAAATGCTCGCCTTGCAAGCATGACGACCTGAGTTTGGTTCCCAGAACCCACATTAAAATGGCAGGCAGCACTGAGTCTCTGCGGCCTGCACACCAACACAGTCCAGGTGGAAGAGGTAGCCTGGGGATGGTTTTTCTGTCTCTGAGCTGGTGCCTGTCAGTGGAGGGTCTGTGTCCAAGTGACCTAAATGGAAGTGTGATTTATTGTCCTCCTATGGGGCATGTCAATCTCAAGGTACCTCAAGCCCTTGCCTCCTCGAAGGCAGGCTTGCACACTGGACTTTGGCCCCACAAATGACAAGTGACACTTCAAGGTATCAGGGCAAGAGAATCCTGAACCTGTGTCCTCAGCCCAGCCAGGCAGCTGCTGAGGTAAGGCCTCTCTAAATATACTCTGATCCTCCTGTCAAACTGGGCTCAGGGGCCCTCATCCTCCCCTGACTCAGTCTGTTCCCTCTGTCCTTCACCCAAGCACTGGAGCCAGCCTCTCCTCTCCTGGCTGGAGTGTCCCACCTCCACCCTTCCTCCTACAGATGGCTTGTGATCCAGTTACAAATGCAAACACTTTCTCCTACTGAGAACCGCCCAAGGCTTCCAGGGACCTAGTCATAACCAGGCCCACCCATGCCCATGACCTGGGTTCCCAAGGCCCAACCATCCCACCACAGTTCCTAGAGGGTGTGGACTGTCTGATTGGCTATTCTGCACTTAGAGTCTGGTGGACCCAAGGCAGATGCTTCAAGGCCAACTCCTCCAAGGTGTCTTGTGGGCTCTAGGGGTGACCAGTGTCTCTAACTAAGAAGCCCTTGGAATGCTTCCACACACAGATGACCCTAGGGCCTCCTGCATCTCTTAGAGGCTTCTTGAGTACTTTTCTGGGTGAGGCCTTGAGTTTTTGTTGGAATGGGGACTCTCACAGGGCAGGCAGGTGCATGTCCATTAGAATAGAACCTCCCAGGTGGGACCGTGTCTCCCCTATCAGACTGGGACCTCTCAGAGCAGGTCCATGCCCTCCCCTATCAGACCTATGCTTTCTACACTGGAGTAGGCATCCCTGAGAGCTGGTCCTGTGTCCCAGTCCAAGGGGACTGTATCTGTCTCCTTGGTCCCTGGCATTCCTACATGGGTGTCATAAGGAACCAGAGGGTGGAGGCAAGAGGCCAGAACTTGGGGTTCTCTTTTCCCTCTTCTCCAGGGTGGGGCTACCTATAGTGAGTCTGGCCAGTGAGAAGGATTGGAGTCCTCCGATGACATCTGAGCTGGGAACATAGAGCCCCACACACCTACTTCACACCTGTCCTGCAGTGCCCTGCCTGGAGTAGGGTGGATGGCTCTGTCTTTCACTCCCTACTCTCGATGCCTGTAATGACAGCAGTTGACTGGTCACGACTCAGCCCCTGAGGGACACTGTTCCCCTCTTCCTTCTATATAGCTCCTGGCTCTGCCCAACCCTGGCCTAGCTGAGTCTGGGTTTATAATCT
Source organism: Zapus hudsonius (assembly GCA_004024765.1). Classification (NCBI taxonomy): domain Eukaryota; kingdom Metazoa; phylum Chordata; class Mammalia; order Rodentia; family Dipodidae; genus Zapus; species Zapus hudsonius. The sequence goes on along the minus strand of PVHP010030899.1, from coordinate 7,671 downwards.
TGTAGAAACATGTAGGTCCAGTTCTTCCTGCTCTCTGAGGATTCCCCTAGGTGACTGGATCTGGCCAGAGGCACCTCCAGAACCCACTAGCCCTCTGCCCCTACCCACAAAGAGCCTTCCAGAGCCCTCCAAAGTGGGTACTCCTCATCCACTCTGAGGATTATGGTCTGGAAATCCTGACAAAGGGGTGCAGCCAGACCCAGCAGAGTGCTGGCCCACAATAGCCCCTTCTCACAGGAACTCTGAGAAGATGGTTAGTCTATCTGTGTCTGGGTTTCCTCATCTGTCCCCCTCACGGCCAGTGCAAGATGAGAGAGTGGTCTACGAACTCAGCAGTGGCCATTGTCCTGGGTGAGCCGGAGTGCCCGAAAAGCATCCTTCCTGCAGGTTGAGATTATCTGACTTTACAAAAGAACTCTCCGTTTTGATTCAGAGAGCAACACCTAAATGCTGGCTGTAATTGTCAGCATTCTTGAAGCTTGGAAGAGAAAATAGCTCTGCTCAGAGATCGCCCTCCGCTGCCATTATCCCACCAGCTGGCCTGCCTGTTGGAATGAGGCAAACAGGGGAATGGATGTGATTTCCGTTTTAAAAGTTATCATGGAGCATCTGTGGTGAGAAGGCCATCCTCACCTTTGTTCCCCGGCCCTGTGTGGGTGCCTGAAAGCCACCCATTACCCTATTTTTGCCACCAATTTCCTACTTCATCCTCCCCATAAACCACCCTGGGTGACTTTATAGGCGCACAAAGGCATTCAAAGTTAATGGCAACGCCAGCCATGTGAAAACTCAGCCATAAAACTGCCTCGCTTCCCTGTGCCCAGCGCCTGATCCCTCCCAGCTCCCTCTGAGCAGCATGGGCTCAGCTGCCCCAGTTGGCACTGGGCCCTGGGACATGGAAGCCAGTGGCAGGGAGAGTCCTAGAGGTGACCTTCTCTCTACCAGGGACACAGAGCTCACAGGCACCCCTGCCAGCACAATGCACAGCAATTAATATGGGACCATAATTTATGTCGATGTTTTGAAGTCCCTGGAGAAGGGTGGGGAGGAATCAAGAAGGTGACATCCTTCATGTTGGCTTTTCCTCAGGCAGCCAGCAGGACAGGTTCATGGCATGCATGCATGTGGGGACCCTGCTGGGGAAGGCTGGGGGACAGATACACTCTGAGTAGCATGTACTTGGCCCTGTGTGGAGGTGACAGGCTGGGAGGGGACCTGGATTGATGTTTTTATAGTCTCCCAATAAGCAATTCTGTGCTCTTGTCTTCCCCAGTGTGTAAGCCTCCCAGGGAGGAAGGGACAGAAGCACATCCTGGGGGTTTAGGGCAGAGAGCAGAGTGTGACCTTGGGCAGATCTCCTGTCCTCTAGGACCCTGTCAGGGTCAGGCCATTTGGAGGAATAAGCAGAGAAGGAGGTCAGCAGTACCTGTAGCTCCCCCATCTCATCACTTTCCTACTTCCTTGCAAGCTGGGAGGGGCAGAATCTTGGCCCAATTCATCCCAGAGCCCCCATTTCGAAGGCGAGTTGCCATGGGCTTGGTGTCTGCCCCCTCCTCCTCCATGACAAATCATGCCACATTGAGGGACCTTGTGGAAATGTTCTGGTCCATGTTCTGAACTCGGAGGTGACCCTGGATGAGTCATCCACTCTTCTCCAGCTACAGACTTCTCCTTAACCCAGCCTCCCAGCAGGCCCTGTTGAAGGTCACGTGATTCATAAATAAGGAAAGCAAGGCTCAGAGAGGTCATGTATCGTGCTCAAGGTTACACAGTTAAGTCAATGTCAGGGTCAAGGAGGACATATGCCTCCTTGGGAATACCAAAAGGACACCAGCCCCTGGCATTCCCCTGGGTTCCTCTTACCCTCACGCTGAGCTCATAGCCCATCAGGAGCTGGTCCTGGCAACACCCCTTCATCCTTCCAGAATCCGACTTCTCTCCATTGTCATTGAAACCCCCAACCCAGGCCACCATCTGCTGTTGCTGCTGCCTCCCAGCTGGCCCTGGCCGCTACCCTCACCCTCAATCTAAGCTCCTCGTGGTGCCCAGAGACATGCTATTTAAATGTAAATCAGATCAGATTGCTTCCGGCTCAAGCCCTCCAAGGTTTGCCATTGTACTGGACCACCTAATCCATAGCTCCCCATGCCTGCTCTGCACCCCCCCCACTTCTATGACCTCATCTCCTCCATGTAGACACAGCATGGCTTTCTGTGCCACTCAGAGGAAGTGAGACGTGCAGGTTTATGGAAGAAGCATGCCTGTATAATCTTAAGAGCGAGCATGTTTGTCCTCTAGGTTGTCAAATGAGTAAGACTTTTTTTTTTTACTATTTGTTTATTTGCAAGCAGAGAGAGAAAGAGAGAGAGAGAGAGAGAGAGAGAGAGAGAGAGAGAGAGAGAGAGAGCGAGCTTCTGCAAACAAACTCCAGATGCATGTACTACTTTGTGCATCTGGCCTATTGTGAGTACTGGGGATTTGAACCCAGGTCATTGGGCTTTGCAGTCAAGTTCTGAGCCATTTATCCAGCCCAAGTGTGGCTGCTTGTATGCAGCTAGGAGGAACCCCCTGCTCCTTATAAGAGAATCAGTTTTTGCTACTTGTTCAAACAGCCAGAGATTAACCTGGGGCTTGAGCAAAGCTTGCCTGAGCTCCAATAGGCCCAGCAAGGCTGCCTGCTGGTATGTGTGGCAGTGTCCCCAAATCCCCAACAGACTGAGTACACAGACAGGACTCTGAGTCTACAGGTCACCCATAATGTGGCCTGGTGTGTCACACTCATGGCTGAGTCCCTGTGGCATGACACCCCATGCTGGTGTCCCATGAGCTCTTACTCCCCTGGGGTGTTTCAATCCCCCCACCCCCTGTGAACGCATGTATTCTAAATGCTTAGTCCCCTGATGGTGACAATTTGGAAAGTGGAGCCTTGCTGGAGATGTGTTATTGGGGGCCGGCTTAGGGGTGTCCCACTTGCCAGAACTTGGTTACCTCTCCTGCTGCTGTGTCCACCTGCTGTGGCAGAGGTGATGGCCAGCCTCTGCTCACTCCCTGCTTTCCTGGAGGGCCCAACATAGCAGGGGAGATGCTTGGGGGTACAGATGCTTGGCCTCTTGTCTGTTCTAATTATCAGTCAATATGGCTGCTTCAAATCACAGAGCTGATATTGTTCATAATTGGGGTGATATATCCTGACTGGCTGGCAAGATGCCCAGCCAGTGCACCCACCGTCCCAGGGCTGCCCAGCTTAGCAGCCGGCCCTTGACCCAGCCCCACATGGGCTGAGAGGGCTCCTAGCAGCCAAGTCCTGGGCTCAGCTTCTTCAGGTAGGACCAGCTCTCTTTCTTATTCACCCTTCCTCAGCTTTGTGACCACAGGCCAATCATGCTTCCCCCGCCCCCCACATTGCTCATCTGTAAAATGAGAGTCTTAACATCTACCCTGATGACCATTCTGAGGCTTCAGAAACTTCGTGAGTGAGGCTGAGCGGAACAGCAGACATGGTTGTCAGCACATGCCCCGGCCAAGCGTGCTGAATCCCAAAACCCCAAATCCAAATGCCATGTGGGTATCATCCTGGAAAATTCCATGCAAGTATTGTTTCATGCATAAAATTATATTTGTATGCGGATGCTGTGTGTGCTCGTGTGTGGGGGGGGGTAGATGCTTGTAGAGGTCAGAGGACAACTTTGGGTGTTGGTCTTCACTTCTCACCTTGTTTGAGGCAGGGCCTCTTCTTGTTTGTCATTCACTGCTGTGCCCACCAGGCTAGCTGGCTTCCTGAAGGCCTCTGGGAAGTCCTCCTGTCTCTGCCTCTCTTCTGGGATTCTAGAAATCTGCCCCAACATCTGTCTTCACATGGGTACTGGGGACCAGAACTTGGGTTCTCATCCTTGCTGAGCCGTCTCCCCAGCCCCATGCATGACATTATTAAAGGTGTTGAATGAGGACCAGAGGTGTGGTTTCATAGTAAAGTGCTTGCCTAGCACGTGAGGCTTGGGGTTATGTTCCAAGCATGGCAAAAGCGTGTGTGTGTGTGTGTGTGTGTGTGTGTGTGTGTGTGTGTGTGTGTGTGTATGGGTACACCAAGGTCTCTTGCTACTGCAAATGAATGACCATCTGGCTTTATGTGGGTGCTGGGGAATTAAATTTGGGACAGCAGACTTTACAGGCAAACACCCTTAACTGCTGAGCCATCTTCTGAGTCTCAAATTATGTATATGTATATATATGTATGTATATTTACATTCATATACATATGTTATGAAATTACCATGATGTTATATGTAAGAGTCATGTAAAACCTCAATGAATCCAGTATTTTGACCTGAGTCCCTGTGATGGTTGATATTGATGACAGGGTCAAACCACCCAGGAGACCTCTGAGTCTATCTGTAAGGAAGCTTCTAGATTAGGTTAATTGAGGTGAGAAGACCCACCCTAACTCTGAGTGACACCATGCCTTGGGATGGAGTCCCAGAGTGAAAAAAGGAGAAAGTGGGTTGAGCACCAGCCCTGTGTCTCTGCGTCCTGATCGTGGACACAACGTGACCAGTCGTCTCATGATCCTGTCTCGGTGACTTCCCCACCATGATGGACTATCCCCTCAAACTGTGGGCCAAACAAACCCCCCATCCTTAAGCAGCTCTTGTTGGGCATTTTGTCACCACGAGAGAAATTGCTCGCACAATCCCTTTTCTAGGCTCTTTCTTTGTGGATCTGAGACACTGTGATAGGGACATTCAAGCTGTCCAATGGCAACAATTACGCTCTGCTGTGTTCCATAACAAGATGGTGGGCTTTGGAGGCAGGCTGGCCTAGAGGAACCCGTCACTCCAAGACAGTCACTCTGAAGCCTGGGCCTCTCAGACCCTCCGTGTCTTCATCTGAATCACAGGGTTACCTGTGTCTTGAAGGAGGCTGGAGGAGGGTAGAGTATGCCTGAACCCTGGCCTGAGACTTGGCACAGGAAGCCAGGATACCAGTGCTGGCTTCTGGGTTTTTCTGAGTTCTCCTGAATGCAGTATTAGTGTGTGTCCCTGTAGGTTCCTGTGCTAGGGTTCTGTCTCAGGTACAGCTGTTGGAGTCTGTGTGGCAGGCCTGGCCACCTTGATTGCAGCTGAGAGCTGTCTGGAGTCAGGTGCATGAATACTCTGTTCAGGACCAGACATTTGAAACTTCCCTCCTCTTGAATTCCAAGAGCATTTCAGTGATCATTCCAGACCCTCCAGGAGCAGAGAGCCTTGAGCTCAGAGAGGCATCTGGGGCCAGGCCTGCAAGTGGCCTGTGACCTTGGGACCTCTTTCTACTGATGTGACAAGAGTCCCTTGCAGGGTTGGGAGAACTGACAGTTTTGCTCTCACTTTCTAGAGGACAGTCTGTCCAGCTCCTTGCCAGGAGTGGATGGACAGTTATTTTCCAAAGGGGACCCTTGAAGGCCTACAGTGTCTCTGATAGTCAACTGCTCAACAGCTGGGTTCAGCCAGGTCAGCAGGCTATCCGAACATGGAGCTCTTTCCTCACCATCCACATCTCTTCTACCTGCTCACTGATTGCATGGGCTCCTGGGCCTCACTGTCTCCGTCTCTCCATGGCTCTCGCTCTGACTCTGTCTCTCCTGGTCTTGCTTTCTCTCTGTCTATTTCTCTTGGTCTCTCTTGGTCTGGGTCTGACTCTAGCCCTCTCTCTGTTCCCCTGAAGCCAGCTGCACATGACTGGTGCTCACTGCATACAGTTCATCTAGTGGACAGACGGACATACCCAGCTGTCCCACACATCTGCCAGAGGTCTGGCTATGAGAGGCTGTGGTGCTCCTGCCTTCCTAGACCTGAACCCCAGCTGGGAAAGTGGACCCATCTTTGGGAGCTCTGGGAACTGGACTGGTGTTTATAGGCTAGGCAGTGATGGAGCCCAGAATGTTCAACAGGACAAGATGGTAGCCTAGGTTCCCAGTAGCCTTGAGTTCACAGTCCAGCATGGCCAATGGGTGCTGTTAGAGTCTACACAAGCCAATTGACCTCTTTGAGTCTCAGATTTCTGTTTAGAGTGAGCAGGATGAGCTGATGCCTAAAGGCCACTGCTGGGGACAGGCCTGGCAGGCTGGTGGGGACCCCACAAATACTGTACGTTGTTGTCTGTGCTTCTCTTCTTTATGTTTGTTTTCGACTGGGGACTCTGGCACAATGTGTGCCAGCCTCTGGCCATGTTGGGGGCACGCAGGTCCTGTTCTCCTCATTATTTACCCCCCTAAAGCCACTAAGTCCTTGTACTGGACCCCACGAGAGCCACTTCCTGACTTGGGGTCCCACTCTGTATCCACTTAGCAATTTAATAGCTAAATAGGTAACTGGGTCAGCTTACTCACAATCCCCCAGCCTCAGTTACCCTGCAGGGGGTCTACCCAAAGCTACTTTCAAGGAAAAGGGGGAGAGAGAAGAGAGAACTCAGAAAGAGCCCCATGCCAGTCCTGTCCACTGACAAGGACACATTGCTCAGAGTGCTGGCCAGCCATGGTGACATCCCCAGGGCCACTTGGAGCCCACCCTCGACTGGTAGCAGCTCTGAGCACCTGAAGGAAAAGGTTTTGCCAACTTGGAGCCGGAAGCAGGCAGTGTGACAGGGAGGTGAGGAGCATGTGGGGGACACCCGCCACAGCTTCCTCATAACTCGATGACAGTTATGGATGGCTTTGTCCCCTTGTAACTATCTGTCCTGTAATCATGCGCACACAGTCCTAATGGGCTTCAAGATCCCACTGCCAACATCCCTGTCCCCACTGGGTGCAGGAGGAGGGGGCCTGAGCTGGCTCCCAGCTGTTCCCTGTGAAGGGGCTGCACAGAGGCTGTTGATGAAATTGCCCACTTCACAGATGAGGCCACACAGATGGGAGGAGGGTGACCTTCATTGGGTGTGCAGCTGGGGAGGAAGGCTGTGGGGGTGGGGGTGGAAGGGGTCTGGGTTGAGGATGGACAGACCAGGATGTGTGTTCTAGACACAAGCTCCAACGTGTGCAGCACCGAGATACCCACACAGTGCATGCGACTCTGTCACAAGTCCCCAAGTTGCCTCAGGTCTGACGGTCGGTGTGTTCACCTGACACGGAGGCTAGTCAGAGCCCAGCAGCTCTGAGGCCTTGAACCATTCAGGCCAGGACTCTGAGCCCTTCCTCTGGCATCCATGTGACCCAAATGACAGGAGCCACACTGGCCTACTGTGGGTGTATCTACCTTCAGGCAGGGCATACATCCCCTGTGGTGGTCCCGATGCGGCATGTCCCCATAGGTCTGTGTTTCGGTGCTAGGTCCCCAGTTGATGGGGCTGTTTGGGAAGGTGGTGGAACCCTCAGGAGGTGAAACCTTGCTAGAGGAGGTGTGTCACTGGGGGAAGGCCCTGGGGTGCTGGGTACTCTTGACTTTTATCTTCTCCCTGATGATGTAAAGGTATGACGTCGTCAGCTGTCTGCTCGGCCATGCTTTCCCCTCCATGATGAAACTTCCCCCTGGAAACTACATCCAAACATGCCCTTTCCTCCTGTAAGCTCCTTCAGGTGGAGTGTTTTGTCCCAGCAAGGAAAAGAAAACGGATACATCCTCTATGACAGCCTGGTCCCCCATTGCTCCCGGCTGCCTCCCCTGACCCATTCTCCCAGGTTCCTCGGGCTCCATGATGCCAGGG
>PVHP010030898.1:0-21368 GCA_004024765.1 Zapus hudsonius | reverse complement strand
TCTTCACTTATCTTTCTGTCACTGGAATGTAAATTTCTTCACATCTTCCAGCTAGTATTTTAGAGTACTAAACACGTGACAAGTACTAATCCTAAGTACTTTTTGTGAATTAACTAAATTCATCCACCTTACACCCTTTTGATATTCATTCGGTTATCATTTGCCTTATATGGAAAGACATAGATTCAATGTCTTTAATAATAAAATGTCTTTGCACAGATTAAAGGCACTAGTGCAAAGTTAGTGAAGAGCTGAAGCTAGGACACATAGCCAGCATCTCTCTTCTAATCTGTGTTTCTCATTGTTACATTATGCTGCCTTCAAGGTACTGAATGAACCCATGGTGGTATTTAATCCTCTCTTTAGTGGTGTTTTAGACATATCTTTCATTTGAATGGAGTGGATGACTATAGATAAAAGAGATCAAAATGTAAATGGTTTTAAAACAGTTCTCTCTAAGTATCTTTATTAAAGGGATGCAACATATAAAATGTCGTTTGTTAGCTTCTAAAGTTGAAGCTTATGATATCTTTCAAAGACATGTGCACTTACCTCTCAAAGAATAAGGGAAATGATTCTCTCTTCCTGCACTCCACCTCCTCATTTCTATAGACCATGGTGGGGGGGGGGCTTGGTATCTCCTTGAGTTTCACCAGCATCAGGTTGACAAGTTCACTGTCAAATTGCATCTCTTAAATTATTTTATTTTGCATGTGTATGTGTGGTATCAATGCATGTGTATTCATATGTGTTTGGGTACATGTGTGTGAATGCATGTGCGTGTGCGTGTGTGTGTGTGTGTGTGTGTGTGTGTGTGCGCACATGTAGAGGCTAGAGGCCAACATACTCTCTAATTTATTATTTTGTGATAGGGTCTCTCACTGAACTTGAGCTCACAGACTTAGCTAAAGTAGCTAGTAAGCAAGCCCTTGGGCTCCTCCTGTCTCTGCCCCTCCAGTGCTGGGATTATAGTATGTGAACACAAACTTAGCTTTTATGTGGTGCCTGTGGATCTGAAATTAGTTCTTCATGCTTGCACAGAAAGAGCCTCTCTCTGGTCCTTCTTAAATTCTTTTACTATTTTACTCAGAAATTAAAAAAAAAAACCCAGCAGCCTGTAAAATTATGTTCACCATCTTCCCCATAGCTTACTACTTGAAGAATTTTTTTTATTTTCTGTAATTATCCATACATTGAAAGAGCGAATAATGTGTTGATATCCCCAATTCCTTGATTTCCTTCTTCCCTGTCCCCAATCAGCTGAGTATCCTCCTCCATGGGCAAACTGGGTCAGTCCATGAGGTAGGAGGTTATGGATAGCCTAGGAGTCAACCCAGTTCCACCCCCTTTATATGTTGTTACTGAGGGGGGCCAAATCTCTGGATATTCTCCTCCACCATGGCTCTTACAATCTTTCTGCCCCCTCTTCCGCTCAGTTCTCTGAGTCATCGTGGGTGAGTATTAAGGCTGCTTTATTGTTGAGATCTCAGGGGTTTCTGTACTTCTGCTTTAAGTTGTTTTGCAGATCTTTGGTGTCTGTCTCGCTGGCTCATTCTGGGTTGACTGATTGGCTATGGTTATGGGTCTCTTGCTCATCCCACCACTCTCTGTGGGGTTCCGTGTGGAGCCTCCACGGTAGGTCTGGGATGGCTCATCTCTTGCCAGGATATCAGCTATCAAGGCTTGCCACTCATTGGTAGGGTTGGAAGAGCCACAGCTCTCTCGCTGCCTTCTGAAAAATACAAACAGTATCTCCATTGGAGAGTGAGATCAGTATAGGTTAACTGAGATACACATTTCTGAGTTGGCTAGATTCTATTGTTAGTAGCCTCTTTGTAAATCACTTGTAAAGTGAATTTCTCTTTGGGGACCCAAGATTTTGGTTCTTGATGCATTTTGCCCAGCGTCCCCAGTTCCAGTCAAGGGCTCCCTGTCACTGAATGGATTAATTGGCCAAATTAAAAGCTGTTGGTTACCTCTCCCAGGCTTTGGCACCTCCATTGCACAAGTGTTTGTTTCTTGGTTTGCTGTTCTTTTCCAGTAGGAAGTATGTTCAGCCTACTCATGGAGGAAGACTGAGGTTCATATTAGTGGTCTCTTTACTCCAGCTGTTGTTGACCAGCTTCCCCTGGCAGTTTATGCAGTGCTTTCCAGCACTACACTAACTGCTATCTGGGGGCTGGTTACCATTCTGGACCTCCCAGGGTTTCTTGGTCCTGATAGATGGCTTTCTGTGGTTTCTTCAACAATAGGATCCTACCTCAGGCCTGGGGTGGGTATTCAAGAGCTTTGACAGAATCCTGTCTTGTTTTGTGGATCTCATAGGTCACTTTGGTCAAGAGCTCAGTGAGAGAAAGAGCCAGTGACTGGGACCAGGAGTTGCCAGACTGATCAATTTTTCATGGGCTTTGACTCTCTCCCCTTTTATCCACAGCCCCTCTTGCCATGTGATGCCCACTACTTGCTCAATAGGTTACATTATGTACGTGAGGATTTTATGATTTTGGAACCTATTTTGGTTTAGCTTCATGGTTAAGCCACACCTCCCCCCATTCTTTGCCCTTCCTTCACAAACTCTCACTTCTCTCAACTAGTTTGCGTAGAGTTTATGGTTTTTTTTTAAGCACTACTGTGAGTAGATGGACCTCAGCCAGATCTTCCTGCTGTCTGTGGGCTCAGAACCTAGCATGGTCCTAAGCTTATAGTAGAAAAGAAACTCAATGCCATTTTGTTCAACAAATATTGAAAATGACATAGAAAGCAGATAGGTTGGGCCACATGTCTTATTTGGTGAAATGATATAAAATGAATTCAACTGGGCTGGTTATCTACTAGGGCTGGGGCTGTCAGGCCAGGGAAGTAGCAATTGTGGCAGGGTTGGGAGAGGTTCTGGCACAGCCCTCACACCAAGCCATCAACACCATGTTTCCACTGTGACTCTCTGGCTGTCCACCTTTGCTCACGCTGAGGCTGGTTTCCTGCTAGGCCCTCCAGGGTGAGTCACCGTGTGACCTACTTTCCTGGTTCCCTGCCTTCCTCATGATTCCCAGACTCTGACAGGCATTCTCCTTCCTGGCACTGGAGTTCTGTGGACAGATACCTGGTAACACCCCAGCTTGGCATGGCCTGGGGGAATATCACTGCTCACCTCCATCCCTACTCACGTCTGTCTTTTCTCCCAGACTAGCCACTGCCAGCTCTGAGGAGGCTTGTTCTGGGCTGGAATAGTCTACTTTCTGCCCAATCCATCTTTGTTTTTAAGATTTTCTTTGCTATTCTGGATTTCTTTGGGTAATCTCAGTTCTTTCTTTCTTATCTTTAATTAAAAAAGAAAAAAACATAAAATGCTGGGTATGGTGGTGCAAGCCCATTATTGAAGCACTGGAGAGTGGAGACAGGAGAATCCTAGGGAGTTTTTATAAGCTTGTCTAAAAAAATTCAGAGTCCAGGAGAGAGAGAGAGAGAGAGAGAGAGAGAGAGAGAGAGAGAGAGAGAGAGAGAGAGAAGAGATCTCAAAAATGTAAGGTAGAGCGTAATTGAGAATGACAGAATGACATTTGACTTTGACTTTTGGCCTCCATTCTCTCTCTCTCTCTCTCCCTCTTTCTCTCTCTCTCTCACATATGAACATGTATCCATTCACATATCAAAGCACATACACACTCATATACACTGTACACATATACATAGGCAAAAAATTGCCTGCTTCAGAAATATAATCAGCTCTCCTGAGGATGGGTGCTAATTCCTCTTTCATGGAAAATTCAGCCTTCACTTGTATCACATCTTCCCTGTGTTGAGTGGATACGTGGCTATGTATCAGTCACAACAATCAAGGCCACCTCTTTCTTTTTCCTTTCTCTCTCTGTGTATAGGTGTGCTTGCATGTATGCATACACATACCTTGAGACCAGAGGGGCACATGGGACATCTTCCTTGATAACTCTGTATCTCCTTTGCTGAGTCAGTCTCTCACTTGAACCCAGGGCTCACCAATCTGATTTAGCTAGCCTCTCTGCCATAGGATCTCCCATTTCCACTGAAGGAGCTTTGATATTATAGGATGTCTCCCACATCTGCCTGATCTGAACTGTGGTCCTGGGGCTTCTGTGGTAAGTGCTTTATTCACTGAGCCACCTTCTCAGCCTGATAAAGCAACTATTTCTCCAGTACTTCTGGTTTGTTATAAGTTCTAGTTTAAATATTGAGGTAGTTTGAATGGATGTCCCCCAATAGATTCAAAGTTTTATAGAAGTCTGTAACTTGAAGGTGATATCACCTTGGGTGGAACCTAGAGTCCAGTCCTAAGGTGTTTCTGGGGAAGGATCTGGAATTCCAGCTACATTTGTGCAGACAGCAGTCTGAGTTCTGCCTGGAGTTCCTGCAGTTTGGCTGCTTGGATGTGCTTGCTTTTGGAGATGCTGCTGCTGGTCTTTCTCTGTCTGCCTGGATCTGTAAGCGTCAAATAAATCCCTTCTTCCTCCCATAAACTGTGCTTGGTTTGCAGGTTCATCCCAGCAGTGTGAGCTGTCTAAAACAGATGTGAAATACCCTTTAAAGGTCCATGCACTTGGCTGCCAAACTGTGGGGCCACTGAGAGGTGGTGGAACTTTTTTAGGAGGTGGGCCTAGTGAAGAGAAGTAGGCCCTGGAAGGGGGTGTTGAGATTCTACCTCTCTCTCTCTCTCCTTTCTCTCTCTCTCTCTCTCTCTCTCTCTCTCTCTCTCTCTCTCTCTCTCTCTCTCTCTCTCTCTCTCTCTCTCTCTCTCTCCCACGAGGTGAGCAGCTTTGCTTCTCTCTGTGACCCCAGTGATGATGTTCTATATTGCTATAGACCCCAAACCAATGAATGAGCCAACCAACTAAACAATGAACCAAAGCAATCCTTTCCTTCTTATAACTTGTGTATTTCAGAGATTTTGTTCCAATGAATATGAATTGATTATATAGCAAAAATGTCCTCTACTGTTGACCCCAGCCAATTTCTGGAGGATGTCTCTCTTTCTACTTCTGTTTTGTTATTGCTGCTGTCCTGTTACCCCTTCCACTGTCTTGTCTTCAAATGATAATATTCCAATAACACTGGGGAAAGCTTGGGAAAGTTCCTTCTGCATGCTCTCCTCATCACCACTGACATCTACTGTGTGTTCCACTGAAGAAATGACTTGTCTGGATGTCTGCGGCTTGCTTGCTCTCGGCTTTCTCCTCAGTTGCAGCTACCTTCTCATTGCTGGAGAAAACATCGGCCTAAAAGCAGCTTATTAGAGGAAAGGGTCTGTTTCAGGCTGTTTCAAGAGGAAGCTTCATTGGGGTGGAGGAAGCTGGCTCACTTTATCATCCATCTGCAGCAGAGGGAGAGAGAAGCTCCAGCTGGCTCTGCACACAGTAGGGCTGGAATCCTCAATCCCAAGGTTCACCTCCTACAGCAAGGCTCCACTTCCCAAAGACTCCACCAGCTTCAGAAAGACGGAGTAAGAAGCTTGATTAATATTACCTGAGGCTACAGGAAGATTTACATCCAAATTATCACATTCTCCAAAACTCAGCATCTGGAAGGGTGGCCAATATTTTCAGCCCAGTAAACATTTGCTTTTGGTGACTGGGGAAGGAAATCATTTAGCAAAACATCATTCAATAGGTTGCTTACAGGAAAGAAATGAATTCCACCATATTATAGGAAATAGAAAGGAGCCATCTTGGATTCTCCTCTTTGAAGAAGGAGGAGAGGAGGTGGCATTGGCGTGAGTCCTGGCATTTCAAGCTAGATTCTGCCTTTTTGTGTTAAAACCCAGTTGATCCAGACACCATTTTGAAGTTCTTTTTGAATTCAACCTTGTGATTTTTCTCCTCAGGTTGACCAAGCATTTGGAATGAAGCCAGTAAGTACACTGCAAGGTTGGAAGACATCGTCAAGCTTATCTCTTATAACCACTACTAATTGTTCTGATCTCCCTCCTTGCATTCCAGCCAGGAGGGTGGTCTGGCTCTGTTAGGGGCCTTTGGAGATGGTTTGTTCTCTGAAGCATGAGGAGGTCATTTCTTTGATCATCTTTCTCCTCATTCCTGGAGCTATTGTACTTTGACTATGGTTGGGTGGCTGAACACTCCCAGGGGCTGCAAGAAAGAATCGTAAGACAGACCAGCTCTGTCTAGTTCATAAAAGCAGTTTGCTATTCCTGGGTTTAAGCCAAATGTTCATAGTTCATGCTTGTATACCAAGCACTATTCATAGGCTTCAGGATCTTTATGAATTCACATTTTATCTATAGGAGCCAGTGAGAGCATCAACTGTCCTCCTCTTGTAAGTGACCAGATTTGCATACTTGAGGATATGAGCCTAAACCAAAAAAGGGATTTTTCTTCCAGTAGTCTTTGTTGGAGTTTTACTGTCTGCCATGAGCAGAGGGGATGTACTGGATTTCAGAGCAAATCTCCCTGGTATATTAGCCTGAGCTCCATAATGGATCCAGGACCAACCCTTATCTGATGTTAACCATTAGGCTGGATCTAACTAACTTCTTTTTCTTTGCCAATGGCTTATATTTGATAACTGATGTTTCAAATAATTTTTTTCTATTATACTAACCAGCAACAAAAGATAACTTTTCTTATATATTCTCTTAATTTTTTTCTTAAACCCAGGGCATTATGAACACTAGTCAAGCATTCTTTGTTTATGCATTTTGAGGTAGGGTGTCACTAAGTTGCCCAGGCTGGCATTGAGCTCACTCTGTATACAGCAGTGCCTTAAAATTGCAATTCTCCTGCTTTTGCCTCCCAAGTAGTTAGAATGACAGACCTTTGCAACCAGACCTGGCTGTGTTTATTATATCATTAACTTCTTAAAAATTAACTTCACCCAGAATAGGATTATGTCAATTGGGGAGTAACACTTCATATTTATTAAATTGATAAGAATAGATACTACACTTGATCTTAGCCAAAAGGCTGAAGTGAAAATGTATTGCATTTATAAGATATATCTCAATGTGAAAAAAAAAAACCTCTCTCTTGCTGTTTTATATTTTCCTGGTCAAAACAATAAGCAGGAAGCACTCGGGATTAAGTCCAGTGATGAACAAACAGCCACTGAGCTCATCTTGGGAAGGTTTGTCTGGGAATTCCCTGACGACTCATAGCAGGGACTGGTGGTCTCTTAGCAGGACCACAGAGCCACAGGCTTTGCAAAGTCCTAGACGATGGGTGGGTGTGACTGGAAGACTCCTGACTCATTCGGGGGTGAGCTGGAGTGGGGTGATCTGGAGCAGGTGGGAGGGACTTTTTAGAGAGGAGCTCACACATAGCTGAATGACAAGAGCCTTGGGGTCTACAAAGTTCAGCTCCTTGCTCTGTATTGACAGGGAAGAAAAGCAGAGGCCTGTGTGGTTGAGAGGCCCAGGTGCTCCCAGCTAAGTTCTCAGGGAATGTGTCTCACTGTCCTTGTGATCAGTAGGATTAAACTAACATACATTCAGCAGTCTCCTCTGCCACCCCACATTTCCCCTACAAGTCCAAATCTCATATTCATGTCCCATTTCTTTAATGAAAATGGAAGCTATCCAGTTATTCATTGGATTGCATGTGAATTCTCTTGATTGAGATGATAAAACGTGACTACTCTAGAAATAATTTTGTTCAGACCCATGAGCTTCTAAACCCTCCAGAGTGTCATTTCTTTAGAGATGGAATGGCATGTCAGTGTGGGCATTTCATACCACCATCATATGAGCAGTGATAGGATCCTTGCATTACACATCATCAGCCTATGAGTGTGCTGACCCAAGTCTCTCTGCACCCATGTAGTCTGACACCAAGTGCCATGCCCATCCATAATCCCAGCATGTCTCCATCAGTGGAAAGTGAAGCAAGAGAATCCCAAAGCTTTCAGGCCAGATAGACTGGACCTCCCAAGAGAGACCTTGTGGAAGGGGAAGACCAACATCTGAGATGGTCCTCTGACCTGCATATGTGCACTGCAGCACAGGTGCACACACATACACACACACAGAGACACAAACACACATACACACACACATACACACAGACACATACACACATACACACACATATAAACACATACACACACATACAAACACATAGACAGACACATACACAGGTACATGCATACACAAACATACAAACACATACACACATACATACACATACAGAGACACAGACACATAACCACATACATAAACACACATACACACATGCATATACATACACACTTGCACAAACATATACACTTATACATACACACATACATGCATAAACACACACACATACATACATACATACATACACACACATAAATTTTTTTAAATGTTACTCTACAAACCCACTGAAAATCTGTTATATTGAAAGAAAGTTGCTTCATAGACTTGTATATATTTATATATGTGTATGTATTTGTGTATGGATATCTATATCTATATATATTGACTATGCATACATTTCAGCAACTTTATATGCATAAACTTATACGAAGTGATGTAACTATGTATATATGTGTATTTTTGAAAACCTCCCCATGTGTCAAAGTGAAGTTCTCCACGTAGATGTGCTTTATTACTTGATTGTCTCAGCTTTCAGTGTTTAAGGAGGGCTGGCCCAGGAGGTACTTTGATGAACACAGACCGTTCTCATATCATTTTCATTCTTCATGGAATTCAGGAGTGTCAGAATTTTTTACAAAGAAACTTTTTCTCAAAGGTTCATTGGTCAGGTTCTGATACCCCCCAGAGGCCGAGGAGAACATCTGACCTCTGGCCACATACCATGCTGTCCAACCTGTTTGAGGCTGCACCACCACAGAGCCAGCCAGCAACAAAACCAACGACACCTTAGGCAAACAAGACAGCTAGACTTTGAAGACCGGTGGCCTTATATTTCAGTTCCTGTAAGAAATGAGCAATTGAGAAACATTTCCTTTTAGCTGAGTTAAAAATAGTTGAAACTGAAATAGTTCATCCTATGAAACACTTAAGAGAGTAAAATGTGTATTTTACTTTTCCCCCCATTTATAACCTTAAAAAAACCGTGTCTTACTAGACGAGTCAGGCCACTGCTGTGAGGAAGGAATGCGAACCAGGGCACCGGATAGCAGATTGGAGGGGAGCAAGCCTTTC
The DNA here is from genome assembly GCA_004024765.1 of Zapus hudsonius. Taxonomy (NCBI): domain Eukaryota; kingdom Metazoa; phylum Chordata; class Mammalia; order Rodentia; family Dipodidae; genus Zapus; species Zapus hudsonius. Next base: position 12,241 of record PVHP010030898.1, on the reverse strand, counting down.
ATCTGAATTTCAAGCTGGATGGGACACACACTACTCCCAGGACATTTTTCTTCTGCATTTCTGACTCTTATTGAACTGGAAGCTTATCCATGTGAACCAGCAGGGTCCACTTTCCATAATAGGGCTAAAAATATGCCAGAAATGTTTTCTTTAGCACAAGTTACTAGTGTCAAACACGAAAGAGACAGGACTCCTTTTCCTTCTGATTCTGTCTCACCTTTTTCTGGATCTGACCATTTATTCCCAGTGCTATTCCTGGGATAGACGCCATTGTGGCAGGTAGAATCTGACATGAAATCACTTGAAATGAATTGTGTGGCCTTGTCTGTAAAACACAGAGTTTTTTTTTTCCTTTCTTTATGAGTAAATTTCCAGTAACCAGCCTTCAGTAAATCAGAGTCCTGGTAATGCTTACCCTACAATAGGAATGCAGGAGTCAGACACTGAGTCATCCATAGGCTAATCAAAAACTCTCAGAAGCAGTAAATTACATTTCAAAGTAGTGTCAATCTATAATGCTTATAGAATCCACCTAATTGTTTTTTTTATAAATTATATCTTTCTTATCCATGTTTAGATACAATGAATGAGCAAATAATGTGTTGATGTCCCCAAATCCCTAGTTTCCCTTTTCCCTATCCCCAATCAGCTGGATATCCTCCTCCGTGGGCAGTTTGGATCAATCCATGGGGTAGAGGGTTATGGACAGCCTAGGAGTCAACCCAGTTCCACCCCCCTCTGTATGTTGTTACCGAGGGGAGCAATGTCTCTGGACATTCTCCCCCACCATGGCTCTTAAATCTTTCCATCCCCTCTTCAGCTAGGTTCCCTGAGTCATGGTGAGTATTAAGCTGCTTTATTGTTGAGGTCTTAGGGGCCTCTGTACTTCTGCTTTAGGTTTTAGAAAGGATAATAAAGCCATCTTTTTTGTTATGAAGAATTGGAGTACGATAAGTGACAGCCCTGTGATCTTTGATAGACTTCATTTGGAGATTGGGTATATCAAGTTGTTGCAAGAAGCAAATGTTAAAACTCTGATAGGTTTAGCAACATGTTGAGGCTGTGTTCATGAGAAAGACCATAACCATGGTGCCATTTCTAATCAATCTAAACAGGTAGTTTAGGCAGGCGACATGACGCCATCAGTGAAAATGTTTTCATTTTGATTAGAGTGCTCTCTCTCAAGTCTTCCCCTGAGTCCAAGACAATCTCGTCATTCCAGTGGTTTGGATCAGTGCTTCTCAAACATGGACAGTTTGGGCCCATTGCAGACATTCGGCCATGCTCACAGACATTATTGGCCAGTGGTAAGTATGCCTGGTGTGTAGTTCACAGAGGCCCAGAAGCTGCTAAGTGTTCCATTACACCTCTACTGCCCCGTTCTAGAACGCAAGCCCTAGGGTCTGCTGCTTGAAGCAAACTTGTTAAATTTCTCCCCATGTCTCATCGACTTTAGGCACAGGTTTGTATGTCTACCATCCAGAACCCAGCTTCGAGGTTGTGATGGGGTTTAGGTTTCTGAAGCCAGTGATTGTCCATGGATGCTGGTGAGGGTAGATAATGGGCAGCAGTTTGGAGAATTGGATCAATCCTTCAGGTGTCAAATGCATGCAATAATTACTAGACATAACATATGTCTCAAGAGAAGATCCAAAAGGTTAATGCCAGCTCTAAGGTTTAAGGAGAATTTTCCAAACTCAGTGCATCTCCATCACAAGCTGAGTTTTTCATGATCGAAGGAGCTTTTGCTTGTTTGTGGTGAAGTGGAGAAACTGAACTTTCTGAAGAGCAGGTGCTTTTCCCTCCCAGACCAAGGAGGTCAGAAAGCCAACATGGAAACATCTAGAACCAAGCTTCCAAAAATGGTCTTTATTTAAGTGCAGATAAAAAGGTCTTGCTTCTATAGAACTCAAAGTTTATTCTCTTCTAACTCCACACAAGCATTATGCCTTAATTCTGTGGATGTTGAATTTTGCCTCTCATCTTCTAAAGCTCTGAAATCTTGTTTTTCCATTTTTATTTGGTTTTGGTCATCTGCTTCTGTCAAATCGAGGGACTGGCTTCAATGTAGAGCTCTAAATGTACATGAAGACTTATACATTAACCGAAAATGACTTCTAGGATTTATATTTTCTCATATGTATATAAGTATTTCAGGACTTATATTTTTTTACTTCTTACTCATTCCCTATGAGCAGTTACTTATTTTGACTGTTTTCCTGATGTCATCAGGATCAATAAGTCATTCTAATCACCACAGCCAATAAGGAGCTTCCATCACCAGAGGAATAATTGAGACCAGGCCCCTGTCCTTGACGTCTAGATCCATGGGTCATGGAGAACAGAAGAGTTCTTAGCCACATATTATCCCATTCTTGGCACTGAAGAATCATTTTGTTTGGGTTGGCAAGTTGCTCAGCTGAGTTTAAATTTTTATTGGTTAGAGAAATTGTTGCTGTTGTCATTGACCGATTGATTGATGCCAGGAAAAAAGAGAAAATCTAGGTATAAAATTACACAATCATGCAAGAATCAATATCAGTTCAATTTTGTCACATTTCCAGAATCCCCATGAGATCCCTGGGGACCAGGTGTAGTCACTTCCCCTTCCTACCTCCAGTTCCAAACAAGCGCTAATCTACTTTATGTCTCTGTGGATCTACATTAACCTGGGTAGTTCAGAGCCAGAATTAGACACTGTTGATGTGCCTAGGAGCAAGTCTGACCTAGTATCTCAGTTACCTGGACTTTGGCTTTAACCTCAAATTCAGTGAAACTTGAATCGTGTTAGTTAACATATAGCTGCATGATCTTAGTGTGGAGGGTGGTAAGTACCAGAATTCTGAAAGCCCTTATTATTTCTTCTCTCTTTCTCCTTCCATTTCCTGTTTGGGCCGTCTATATTCCTTGTGGGAATGTAAGAATCTAGAGGAGGTAAGTATTGTTTGGGCTATTTTATCAGAAGATGGCATGGTGTTTCCCGTCTGCTAGGTGTTCAGTACTTTGGTGAGGGGGTGATAAAGTGGCAAATAGGGAGACGTTCTTCTTCAGCCATCCGCAGTTTAGTTAAAGTAGTTTCTGAAATAGTTAGCATATTTTCTAGATCTTAAAAGAAATGAATAAATATATGTGGGCTAGACATATTAAACATTCCCTGGAATACCCTGGCTCTGGCTTCCTGAAGTCATTGCTGGGTCAGGCATTCACCAGAGGTCAGGGCTTGCAGCAGGCTGCTCTGAAGCCTGTCTGTGTGCGGCTGGAATTTGGAGTTCCTAATAACTCAGGAACACTTGATCTCCTTCCTCCTTCTTGCTCAGATGAGTCATTTTCTTGGTGGTTTACCTTGAGCTCCTCCTGTTTATCCACAACAGACTAGCTGGCATGGAAGCTTGTTCGCATCTGTATTCCATTTAGAAATATATGCCTAAATCTACTTTTCTTCCTTATTATTCTTTTCTCAGTTTTTTTTCACTTCTGCAGCTCCTCTGCTTCTGTCTAAAGCCAGGGACATTTCTTTTAGAGTGAGTTAGCTCTATATCGATGATGAAGGTGGGGACCTCTGGCTTTGTCTGAATTTACTTTATTTTATTTATTCATTTTCAAGCAGAGAAATAAACACATATACACATACGAGAGAGAGAGAGAGAGAGAGAGAGAGAGAGAGAGAGAGAGAGAGAGAGAGAGAGAGAGAGAGAGAGAGCAAGCACCAGGGTCTCCACCTTGTGGGTCTGGCTTATGTGGGTCCTGGGGAATTGAACCCGGGGGCCTTAGGCACTGGAGGCAAGTGCCTTAACCTCTGAACCATCTCTCCAGCCCTGTCTAAATTTACTTTGTAAGAATAAAATAACAAACAGGTCAAGGGCATTGTTTCCCAAAGAAATGCCCAGAAGAATTTCCAGTGTTCAGAGCTTCATTTGTTTTCTAAATCCCAGAAGAAAGCTTTGACTCAGCGGAATTGATCCCTGAGCCTTTCTCAGCAGCAGTTAACAGCAGCTGAGCCATGGGTCTTGGCTCCCCAGCAGACATTGTCTGGGCCAAGACCAGATCAGCTCCAGCCATGGCCACTGTGCTGCCTACCAACTGTTCCCAGGCAGGAGAGCCATGCCCCCAATCCTGGCACCTCCCTGGTACTCAGAATGACTCAATATTTCATGCACGCCTTCAGAACCACAGGTCTGATTTCTCTTTCTTCCTCCTTGGCATTCTCCCTTTTCTCTTCCCTTCCTTTCCCTTCTCCCTTTTCTATCCCTTGCCCTCCCCTTCCCTTCTTTCTCTTCCCTTCCCTCCCCTCTTCTTCCCTTCCCTTCCTTCCCTTCTCACAACTCCCCTTCCCTCCCCTCCTTTCCCCTTCCCTCCCTTCCATTGCCTTCCTTTCCCTTCCCCTTCCCGTTCCCTCCTTTCGTCTTCCCTCTCATCCTCTCCCTTTCCCTCCCCTCCCTTCCTTCCCCTTCCTTTCCCTTTCCCTCCTTTCTTTTTCCCTTCCATCTCTTCCCTTTCCCTTCCCTCCCCTCCCCTTCCCTCCCCTCCCCTCCCCTTCCCTCCCCTCCCTTTTCCTTCACTCCACTCCCCTTTCCCTCCCCTCCCCTCCCCTCTCCTTCCCTTCCCTCCCTTCCCTACCCCTTCTCTTCCCTTTCTCCCCTTTCTTCTTCCCTCCCATCCTCTCCCCTCCCCTTCTCTTTCCTTCCTGTGTTTTTCCTTGCTTTCCATGTCTATTCTCATCCCTTCCTTTTCTTCCCTCTCCCTTCTTTTTCTCCATTTTACTTGATTTTTCCCCTTGTACTGCTTACTTGGCTTGCTTTGATAGCTTTATTGCTGGCAAGGAATCTAACCCTAAATGAAATCAGAGAAAGCCACTGTTCCCATGCCACCACAGCAGAAAAATCATAAAAAAGGGACAGCCACTTGCTTAAAACTGGTTCTGTATCTTAAAAAAAAAAAACACCATTTTTTTCCTCTGCTTTATTTCCAGAGCATCTTGGCTTTGAGGAGGAATTAGGTTGCATAGTTTGACTCAAAGCTTTATTGTACCTAATTCTATATGGTTGCAGGAAATACAGATGGTTAATAGATAATGTGTTATTGCAGTAGACTGAATATTTGTTTTATTCCCCCACATTTATGTGCTGACTCCTAATACCAATATCATAGTGTGTGGAGTTGAGGTTTGAGGAGTGATTAGGGGATGAATGATGAGGCCTTATCAAAGGAATTAATGCACTTATAAGAACCCAAATCTGACCTTCTGTGATGTGTGGACATGAGACAATAGACTTTAATAAGCTAGAATGTAAGTAGGCTCTCATCATGTAGATAATTGACCAGCACTTTGATCACCTTTGACTTTACAGTCTTCAAAACTGAGAAATACTCCTGTTTTGCTGGGTGTGGTGGTGCACACCTTTAATCCCAGCACTCGGGAGGCAGAGGTAGGAGGACTGCCGTGAGTTTGAGGCCACCCTGAGACTACAGAGTGAATTCCAGGTCAGCCTGGACTAGAGCAAGACCTCGAAAAACCAAAATAAATAAATAAATAAATAAAACCTGAGAAATACATTTCTGTTGTCTGTAACCATCTGTCTCATGGCATTTCATGACAACAACCCAAACAGACTAAGATAGCTGCAGATTTCAGAAGTCAGCAAAATATCAGTAAGTGTGAAATCACACTAAAATAAAGATTCCCAATGGTAAGCACAATGGTTAGGTTTTGTTGTCAACTTGACCTGTGAGGTTGTTTATAGGAAGACAGTCCTCTTGGTAGGGGACAGGATGTAAGGAGGCTCAGAAAAGCTGGAAACAAACTTTCTTTCCTGGGACAGCAGTGCTGGAGGGAAATTCCAGAAACTCAGGAAGTCAGTAAATCTGGGGAAGGGCCACAAGACCTGTTCTAAGGCTATATAAAGGGGAAAGAAATCTCTCTCTCTCTCTCTCTCTCTCTCTCTCTCTCTCTCTCTCTCTCTCTCTTTCTCTCTCTCTCTCTCTCGCTGCCTTCCTCCCTGCCTGTCTGCTGGTGCTTTGCTGTGCATCTCTTTATTGGCATTGGGAAGAAGCTTCCTCAGCCTTCCAGCCTGGACTGAAGAGCAGTGGCTCCCCAGGAAGCCTTCAGGCCTTCAGTGCTGGATTGGGACTGCTGAGGAATCCAGCTACATGGACTGAGTGGGACAGGTTCCTTGACTCTTGGGCTTGCAGACTGCTATTGTGGGACTGCTGTGAGCTAATTCAATAAATCCCTCCAATTCTTTTAAACTACAGTTCTTTCTGTTGGTTCTGTTCCTCTAGAAAACCCTGACTAATACAGAAAGAAACATTTTTAAAAATAGAGGTAAAGTCAGAAGACAGACATTTGAATAACTGGAAAAATGGAAGTTCTTTTCGAAGGCAAAGGACTAATCCCTTTAATATAGTCAAAGTTACAAAAGTTTAGAAAAAAAGGTTGAAAAGTTGGTTAAAATGGCAAAATTTATGAACAGATGCTCCATGCACAAGGAATGAAAATGCTTTTTAGACACAGCAAAATGCTCCCCAACTCACAATGTAGCATATATGAACCAACACCAGGCTTGGATACGGGTTTCCTTATCACATCGGAAAAGATCTGAGGTTGAGTCCATGTGCTGGCAAGGCTGTGAATGTACTTCTACCTGGGCTGGTAGTGAAACTACTCCCAACTCTATGGAAACAGTTGGCAAAACCTATCAAAATTATAAACACATGTGTCTCTTAACTCAGTAATTTTACATTTAAAACCATATCCAATGCAAGAACGAGAATGTAGCTCAGTTGGCTAGCAAGCTCAAAGTCCTTGGTTCAATCCTCAGCACCACAGAATTATTTCAGTGTTTAAAAGAATAAAGTTTATGGGCTGGAGAGATGGCTCAGCGGTTAAGGCACTTGCCTCCAGTGCCTAAGGCCCCTGGTTCAGTTCCCCAGGACCCACATAAGCCAGACCCATAAGGTGGTGGCTCTGGTTCTCTCACTCTCACTCTCTCTCTCTCTCTCTCTCTCTCTCTCTCTCTCTCTCATATCTGCTTAAAATGAATAAAATATTTAAAAAAAGAATAAAGTTTATTTACTTTTAAAATATTTTTAAGTTATTTGGGAGAGAGAGAGAGAGAGAGAGAGAGAGAGAGAGAATGAATGTACATGCTCCAGGCCTTCCTACCACTGCAAACTCCAGACACATGTGCCACTTTGTGCATCTGGCTTTACATGGGTGCTGGGGTATCGATCTCAGGCCATCAGGTTTTGCAAGTGTCACATTTCCATAACAGCAAAGTGGAAGCAGCAAGAACGAGCTAGCTATGAACACTTGGTGGGCACAGACTAACAAACCTTAGGGATCAAGTATGAAGCTTAATCACAAACAGGTGAGGCTATGGGGGACATTTTATACTCAAACTACCACAGTGGGTCATACAATAAGAGTCATGTGTGAAAGCCTGACAGTTCACCTTAGTCCCCCACTCAAGCAAGGCTTCTGGAACATGAACCACATGAAGTGAGGGGTTGTGCCATTATTCTTTTTGTTCATACCTTTTAAATATTATTTATTTGAAAACAAAGAGAAAGACTGAGAGAAAAAATGTGCACACCAGAGTCTCCAGCCACTGCAAACCAACTCCAGATGCATGTACCACTTTTCACATCTGGCAGGTATGGGAGGGAGGGGGGATTGGAGAATCCAACCCAGGTCATTAGGTTTTGCAGGCAATTGCCTAAACTCTGAGCAATCTCTACAGCCCTTAATATTTCTTTTTTATTTTAAACTTTGATATGTTCATCTCTCTGCTTCTCATTTACTTGTAAAATATGTCCCATTCCTAAATTTCTTCATCCTGTAATTGCCTTTATAATTCTGTTCATCTATACATACACACATTAGCCTCTCCAAAGCTTTAAGAGCATTCGTCTCTATTTCTCACCTTCATTCATACTGGAGCCTGAAAAAAGCTTTAACCCTGGCGGTCTTATTCTGAAAACCAGAGGAGGCGATGGTAGTTTTGACCTGTGGAATGAGAATGGATGAAAGGTTTAATCATGCTGATCTTCCTTGCTCAGGAAAACTTCCTTAAAGAAAGTGAGCTTAAGCCATGGGCACCAAAAGCTTGAAGAAAACCTTCAGCCCTAGTCTTAACTCTGCTATAATTTTGCAGAACTGTCATTTGGTAGTAAAAGAAGCCAAATGGCTTGCTTGTCATTGAGTTCCAAGTCCCCAGGACCAGGAATCCCAGAGCAGTAAAGAACAGCTTCCCAGAACCAGGTCCTTGTTCAAAGAGCACAATCCACCTGGGTGCCACCGTGCTCCTTTACACACAGGATGGTCTGACAGACAATGAAGGTGACTGCAGCAGCCACTGTGGGAGCTGATCTCAAGATGGAACCCAGTGATCCTCACCTCCTGAGGTTTACTTCTTTGTGTCATTCCTCCACTTTGTACTAGTGTTGGCATGTGACAAACGGGATATGGAAGAGGTTGTGGTCTAGTATTTGTTGCATGTATATGTGGTATTTGCAGGCATGTGTGTTCTTGTGTGTATGGGAATATGTGCGTGTGTGTGTGTGTGTGAGTGTGTGGTGTGTGTGTATGTGAGTGTGCTTGTGTTTGCATGTATGTGTGTATGCAGTGTGTGTCTGTATGCAGAGTGTGTGTGATGCATGTGTGTGCACATGTGTAGTGTGTGTGTGTGTGTGTGCACGTGCGTGCGTGCATGCGTGCGTGTGTGTGTGTGTGTGTGTGTGTGTTTGTGTGTAGGCCAGAGATCAACATCTGGGTGTCTTCCTCAGTGGTGCTCCACCTTATTTTTAACACAGGATCTTGCTGGATCTGGACCTCACTGACTTGGCCTGACTAGCTGACCAGTGGCCACAGGGATTCTCCTCTCTCCATCTTCCCAGTGCTAGAGTAACAACTGTGCACCACCACCACACCAGGCTTCCATTTGGGTTTCATAAACTAAAGGGGTACTGAGAGGACCAACCAAGTTCAATGCCATGCCCCTATAAGCTGTATACCAAAGTCATCTGAGAGCCACACTCACACAGTGGTGGACAGTTCGTAATCTCTGACCAGAGGGTTGCTTATGGTCTTGCTCCTGAGAGCTTTGTCTGTGTATTCACAACAGACCCTCCCAATGGGTCAAGAAAGCAGTGAGCAGAGAACAGAAGCAACGAGCCAGCATCTCTGCTTCTAGAGGACCTCTGATAACCTGCAGGTAATTGTAAGTTCAGGGTGATCAAAACATCACTGAAAGACACCATCACACACATCTACTGCCTAGAAAAAGCCATTGTGGAGTTTGTGACTCGAAGCTCAGAATCACCATTGGTGGCTAATGGTGTTCTCCACTGAAGATTCTACTTGTGCACAGAGACATTCAAGACAGAATGAGTGTGTAAGCTATCAGAAAGCAGTGGATAGAAGCTTGCCCTCTTCAGAGAAAATAAAACTAGTGACAGCTAAACGAACTCATGTGAATAGGTACATGTTATTACACTTGTGAGCAATAAATCTAACATAGAAAAAAATGGACTTGATCTTTGGATTAGTGAGAACAGCAATATTCTCCAAAGGAATAAATTAAAAATTTAACTAGCTTCAAATGTTTCTCTACTAACATGTATGCAATGATCATGCTTTGAAGAGAGTCTAATTGTGTGCACAGCAAGTATTTTCAGAATGTTTTTAACACTGTACTAAACAAGTTAAGATGTTCTATGGCAGCCATCAGCAATACTGACTAACAGCCTGAAAGGATATGATGAACTTTAGTTCCATTTCACACGCACGCAGGGGATACAGTAAACTTCATCTATAGTCTTTAGGAATCTGTAACTTAAAAGACAGTATTTGATATTGAGATTAAAAAACTTCCAGGCTCACTCCAAAGAAAGATTCAGATTTTGGGGGTCAGAGTTCTCCACAGGGCACATGAAAGCTATTCATCAGTCGCACACAGATCTTCTGAATCCTGGCTCCACATGTTATACAACTTAGAATCTTCAACCTATCACGCTGTATCTCTAATATGATTATATCATCTGCTTTCTGAGCTATTATAAGATATTATGAAATTAAAGCAGAGAACATATATGATAGTGTGAATACTCACTCTCAGTCGGTGGTGAACTCAATGTAAGTGGGGGAACGAGGAGTATTGGGTATAACCTGTGTCTCCTAGGACCTGGCAATCTTTTTGAGGTGATATAATGCAAAGACTGATTAGGAGTTTAATTTGAAAGACAAGATATTTATGTGAACTATGCAGGTCCACATAGAGACTTCTCTTTTGTAATCTCATGTGTCATACATATCATATACCATGAAGTTTTCTCTTATTAATTAGGTCATCCAACCCTAACTGTCCTAACTTTCATCCTATATGTGTATGTCTGGGACTTAATTTCATCTTCTAAATAACAATTACAAGATCTTGTTTCTTCATTTCTGAGACAAGGTCTTGTTTTGTCACCTAGGGTGGCCTCAGACTCATCATCCTATTGTCTTGGTTTCTCATGTGCTAGGATTCCAAGCTTATGCCACCAAGTCTGGCTGTAGGATAATAATTTTTTGGTAAGAATTAGCCCAGGGAGATGGCTCAGTTAGTAAAGTTCTTGGTGCACAAGCATGGGAACATGACTTCAGATTCCCATCACCCACATAGAAGCTGAGTGCAGGGGTGCGAGCCTGTTGTCCTAGAGCTGAGGACCTGGAATCAGGATCCCTGGGGCTTGCTGAGAAGTCCAGACTCAGTGAGAGACCCTGCCTCAAAAGACAATGTGGAGAGAAATTGATGAAGACACATGACATCCAACTCTGGCCTCCACACTCACATGCATGTCTATCTGCACATATATATGAACAGAAGAAATAAGCTCACAATGTTATCATAAGTATGTGACCTAAAATTTAATCAATGCAATTAGTTAAAAGCCCTGAATATTAATCAATTAAATGCTAATTGTAACATAGACTGACTAGCTCCATCTATATGAATACAGAACATTAAGCTTCAGGCAGATACATGGTGACTGTCAACATAAAATCTGCTTAGGGGCCTCAGGCCAAGAATGTTACAACCTAGACCAAGTAAGACCCAATGTGTGCATGTAAGTCAGATTTCCATAACTCCCCGTGGCCTGGCTGGCAGGCTGCTTTCCAAGGGCTGGTCTTCAGCACATGTTGGCCAAAAGACTGTTGAGCAGAAGGTAGGTGAGTCATCAGAAAAGTCACTCAGAGCCAGTAAAGTTTAGGTCTCCAAGAACAGAGCAGTGTTCTCCACATACACATCCAGGCAGAAGTTAAGAAGGTTCAACTGCTTTCCTTTTCCAGTGAGGCTTCCAGGGGAAGCAAACCACCTCTTTGGTATTGATGGCAGCTTAACCCTTATGATGGACCAGGTTCATGACACTGCGCTTATTTTTTATCTTTCACTGAAATGACAAAGCTTGATTCTAACATTGATAAGTACTCATCAATGAGGTAGTCCCATTAGACAAGCCTTCAGTGCTGTCTTTTTGATGGTCAACCGCCCAAGATAGCTGAGTCTGTCAGGGTCACAGGTAATGCCATCAGCAAAGGACCTGGATCCACATGTCTTCACAGTACAAACTGTTGTGACCCATTTAAATCAAGGTATTCCCAGTAAATTTTGGAAGTTGTATAAATTATGTGATATAATATAAAAATTTAAAGACAAGCTATACTGTTTCCTCTTTTTTTTTTCAACCAGAAGAATGTCCCATGCTTTAATCATGACAAAAATATGGATGGCACTGGATCCGGGACATGTGGCTCATACACAAGCAAGCTTTTAAAACTTGGAAGTCTTTAAACAGTGAAATCATTATTAAATTATTTTTCTCTAAGTATTTGAACAAGAAAATGTGCTTTTTTAAAGGAGACAATTTTAATATCTGTGGGACACATGAAACGTGATAGCTTAGAACCAATTTAAATTCTGTGGTATGGGAAGGTAACTTTATTTGGAAATGACAGTGTCCTAAAACTAGCCAAACTTGTGGAAAAGAAGCACTATTCTTTTGCTTGGAAGGCCTATGGGAAAATGTGTCTCTGATCGTCACTGTAGGGCCAGCATTTCAGAGACAACATAGGAACCCTGTGTCCCTTGACTCGTATGTCCAGTGATGTGCACTGTGGGCGTTCATGGAACCTGACAGCCAGCTGTCCTTAAAGGCAGCTGATCTCATTCCCTGTGGGCGCCCAGTTCCTCATTCCTCAAGT
>PVHP010030897.1:0-21413 GCA_004024765.1 Zapus hudsonius | reverse complement strand
GTGTGTGTGTGTGTGTGTGTGTGTGTGTGTGTGTGTGTGTGTGTGTGTGTGTGCAAATTCTCTGGACAGGCATGAAGAGAGAGGCTTGTGTCTGCCAAGGTTGGCACCTTCTGTGTGATCGCATCAGTGGGTTTCTTCGAGTGTGGGAATGACTAGAACTCTCAGAACTTCTCAGGTGTACGGTAGCCACACTAGTTGGTGGCTGCCTTCTCAAAAGCCAAGCCTGGCCAGGTGGTCTCAACGAGGGACCCGGGATAGCATCTGTTGACAAACCAAAGCAGGGGTTTCATCTCTGACAGGGCCTGTTAAATCAGGTGCCTGCGGCACAGGTCAGTAGGAAATGACTTCCAAACCTTGAAGGCAGAGAGGGGGGGAGTGGGCAGGGCTGTGGCCAGGACTGACAGGGCTTTTCCTCATAGGAGAAAAGAACCCTTGTGGCTTCATTACTTAAATTATTTAAAATTTAAGTCCATGGGCTGGGGAGATGGCTTAGCAGTTACAGGCACTTGCTTGCAAAGCCTGCTGGCTTAGGTTCAGTTCCTTAGTATCTATGTAAAGCCAGATATACAAAGCGGTGCCTGGACCTGGGGTTCATGTACAGTGGCAAGAGGCCCTAGTGTGGGATTCTCTCTCTCTCTCTCTCTCTCTCTCTCTCTCTCTCTCTCTCTCTCTTCTCACAAATAAATAACTCAATTATTAAAAATTTAAGCCCATGTTCCTAATGGCCTACATCCCACCACAGGTTTCTGGGAAGTGTCTTATTTGAGCGGTTGGGAAGCACGTAGTATCGATGATATTATAAACTGATTAACAGAGTTTAGCAGCGCTGCTCAGGAATTCTCTACTCTCATCAGACAGTTATGGCCTCACTTCCACCTCACGGCTGTGATCTCTGCCAGGGGATGAGAATTTACAAGGTGCAGATAGTGATTTGTAAAGAATCCTAAAAGGCCTGTGCTTCAAGATGCTCTACAGAGGGCAGAAATGCTTCCTGGCTGTAATGGGGGGAAGACCGGGTGAATAGCAACCTGTGGCTGAGCCCTGATGTGTGCAGGTGAACACCCAGCCAGCTGAGAGGGTGAGCACAGGCCCCTCGCCCTCCTCCTGGCTGGACCCGAGAAGCACCTGACTTTCTCACTGAGTCTGCGCATTCCCTGGACATGATGAGGACTGAAAATATTGACAGGCTTGACTCAGTTCTTGCCTTCCACAAACATGCCATGAAAGAAGAGACAATCAATCTGTCTGTGTGTGTGTATGTGTGTGTATGTGTATGTGAGTGTGTATATGTGTGTGTATGTATGTGTGAGTGTGTGTGGGTCTATGTATGTGTATGTGTGAAACAATCCTGAGTGCATTTCCCAAAATTGCAAACTTCCAAAGCAGAGAATTTATCTTTTTAAAGTTTTTTAAATTTTATTTTGATAACTATTCCTTGAGCAAGGCATTCAAGCAAAATAAGCTAACTTTTAAAAAAATATTTTATTTATTTGAGAGAGAGAGGAAGAGAGAGAGAGGCAGACAGAGAGAGACAGAGAATGAGCACGCCAGGGCCTCCAGACCTCTTGTGCATCTGGCTTTACATGGGCACTGGGGAATCAAACTCAGGTCCTTCTGCATTGCAGGCAAACGCCTTAACCGCTAAGCCATATCTTCAGCCCAGTAAGCTAACTTTGGTCTCATTTTGATGTCTTTTTCCTTAGTTACTTCTTGGTACTGTATTATCATCTGCAGTATGCCCCACAATTTAAATCAATCCACATTATATACGAAAATGTTTTAATGTACAAGCTAGCACTTGACAAGCATTCTTTCCTTTCCCTTTTCTTTCTTTTTTCTCTTTTGTAAAACAAGGTTTCCTGTGTAGCCTAGGCTAGCCTTAACTGCTGGCAATTCTCCTGCCTCAGTCTTTCAAAAGCTGCAACTACAGACCTGAGCACTGTGTCCAGCTCAATCCTTTCCTTGAACAAACTGACATATGTTAAGAAAGAAGACAGGAAGCTGAGGCAGGAGGATCACTGTGAGCTCAAAGCCATCCCGAGACTGCATAGGGAATTTCAGTCGGCCTGGGCTAGAGCAAGACCCCACCTTGAAAAACCAAAAGAAAAAAAGGAAGGAAGGAAGGAAGGACAGGAGAGATATTTTCAAGCACATAAAACAAAGTTGGTTGGAAGTAACGAAACATCTCGTTCAGAGAAATGGGAAAGCATGAAGTCATATCTTTGATAATAAAACAAAATATCCATTTTCTTGTCTGTGCTTGAACCTAGTATTCTGGAAAGTCACTTATCAGCTTGTTTTCCTTTTGGAAGGAGCTGTTTAACCGGGGGAGGGGGGGGAGGAGAATGTGGCGGGTGGGGGAATCACATCACACAGACCCTAAGAAATTTGGAAGTGAGTAATATTTAAGCAAGCCTTCATTTATTCTTCTTTATAAATTATGCTGAATAAAGTTAAATTATTGCTAACTTTCCCTTGCCTCAGAAAGTGACCAGCATCCCCATGATGCCCAGGAAGGCAGACTCGTGTTTACACTCGGGTACTGACACTTGGCCAGCACACAGGATGCTAGTGACCCAGACTCCTGCACCTGTGAGCACGCACACACACAAGAGCACCGAATGTTGCCGATGGAAGCGAGGATGGCCGGGCCGCTCTGGGGTGCTTGGCCAGGGAAAGGGAGGGTGTACCTTTGTCTGCGCGTCCACATGGGCCCCTTGGTTCACTAGGACTTCGGCCACATTCACTCTGTCTTCCTGAGCGGCCAGATGGAGTGGCGTGAGGCCATTCTGCAAGAGATTCCAAGGGCATCAGTCAGGCTGAGGAAGGGAGGGTGCACCCATGAGCATGTGTGCACACACAGATACACAAGCACACACACACGCGCACACACATGCACACAGATACACACACACATGCACACACACGCACACAGATACACAAGCACACACACATGCACACAGATACACACATGTACACACAGATACACACGCACACACATGCACACAGATACACAAGCACACACACATGTGCACACACAGCACACATTACACACACATGCACCACACACAGATACACACGCACACAGACATGCACACAGATACACAAGTACACACACATGTGCACACACATGCACACAGATACACACACATGTACACACACAGATACACACGCACACACACACATGCCCACACAATGCAACATACACGTACACACAGATACACATGCACACACACATGTACACACACGCACACAGATATATAGCACACACGCATGTGCACACAACCACACATGTGTACACACATGCACATACACACAGATACAAATGTCACACATGTGCATGCACACACACTTGCACACACATGTACAGACACAAACATACAGATATGCACACACACATACATACACACGAACAGCCAATTTGAGTGTCAGCATGTGAACTCAAACAGCTGCCTATAACTTCTGTGCTAAGGAAAAGATCTACAGACTAGCTGCAGGTACACACTACATTGTCCCATGTTAAGCCTGTCAACGCTGGATCCCCAGGCTTCATGAAAAACCATGCGAACCCCCGACCAGGAGAAACCAAGACCCCGTGCCCCCTCCTCTCATGGCTTCCTTGTGGGGGTAAAGGAAGCCCAGCAGTTCCCCCAACATGTGTCCATGTTCTCCTGCACACATCAGAGGTTTATTAGAAACAAGCCGGGGACAACTCAGTTCCACCACCAAGACATTGGATGACGGCTGACACTGCTGGCCTTCACACAGGGCCCAAATGAAACCTATGAGAAAATGATGAGCGAAACAGGAGCCCAATCACCACAGCAAGTCTGATAAAAGTCAATGGAGACAGACACCAAAGATACGCAACACAACCCAGGGCAAAGATCCAGAGAGACTTAAGATCTCAACAATAAAGCAGATTTCAAAATCACCCACCATGACTCAGGGAACTGAGCAGAAGGGGGGATGGAAAGAATGTAAGAGCCATGGTCGGGGAGAATATCCAGAGACATTGCCCCTCAGCAACAATACACAAAGGGGGAAGAAAGAAAAGAAAAGAAAAGAAAAGAAAGAAAGAAAGAAAGAAAGAAAGAAAGAAAGAAAGAAAGAAAGAAAGAAAGAAAGAAAGAAAGAAAGAAAATCACACAGAATTAAAAACCTCCATGCTATGGGCCATGGCAAGAATTATCAAATTAAAACCTCACACAGCGCATCTTGAAATTGGCGATGTCACTGTGCGTCGCTCCTGAGAGAAGGGACTGCTGATGTCACACATGATGCAAATGCTAGGCCATGCCCATGGTGCACTGGTTTGATGAGGCCATTCAAAACTGACCCTGGGACTGGAGAGATGGCTCAGTGGTGAAGGCACTTGCCTACAAGGCCTTATGACCCAGGTTCGATTTCCCAGCACCCACAGACAGCCAGATGCACAAAGTGGTAAATGCACCTGGAGTTTGTTTGCAGTGGCTGGAGGGCCCTGGGGTGCCCATTCTGTCTGTCTCTCTCTGCTTGCAAATAAATACATACATAAAAAATTAACCTGACTGTACCAGAGAATTTACACACGACAAACGTTGATTAACAAAAGTTAATGGCCACGAACATCGAGATTATGCTTCATATTAAGAACTTCTGTAATGAAGCAAACTTCTGTACTAACCATCTCCCCAGCCCACCTGGAATTTTTTCCAATGTGCTTCAGAGAAGCAAGCTAGTTTGTTATTTTCTCAGAAACCTTTTTGCTTATGTCCCATTTCCTCAGGAAGGTGGCCAGAAATTTCCAGATGGCCTTGGTTTTCCATGATTATCCTGTAAACTTTTGGTCCCTGTCTATTGAAGCAGTGCTGAGAATTCCTTTTCGAAAGTATTTTCTCGGCTGAAAAGCAATTATGACTTCAAGGTGAGTTCAATGCTGGGTACATATTGTACCACAGGATTCAAAAAAAAAGTTACACCAGTTACATTGTACTTTGGCATCAAATCTATTGAAAATGGTCACTTTGAAACCAACTGTGAAGATAGAAATGGTCTCTGAGAGAATTAACAAAATACAATCTTCTGGGTTCACAAGAAAAAAAAATTTTTAAAGAAAGGGATTTTATTTATTTTTAAACTTGTTTCTTTTTTTTACTATTTTATTTATTCATTTTCAAGCAGAGATACAGAGAGAGAGAGAGAGAGAGAGAGAGAGAGAGAGAGAGAGAGAGTGAGAGAGAGCACAGACCCTTGTGGGTCTGGCTTTTGTGGGTCCTGGAGAATTGAACTCGTGGCCTTAGGCACCAGAGGCAAGTGCCTTAACTGCTGAGCCATATCTCCAGGCCGAAAATTTTTTTTTGAAACAGGTTTTCATGAGGCTGACCTTAAATTCTTGATCCTCCTGCCTCCACTTAGGATTATAAGTGTGAGCCCCTGCACTAGCTCTTTCGGGGTATTTCAATTTGGGAAGGCATAGCTGTCTTCATCGTGAAGAGCCGTGGAATTTATAACACACTATTACGAGGCTGGTGTGTAAAAAAAACCCTCAAAAGCACAGACAAATCCTCACTGTGATGACTTTGAAATTGTTCTGTGACTCGCACTGTGCTGTGACACATATTCCTAAAGGAAATGTCTCAATGAGAAAGGAGAAGAATGAAATCCCTGCACTCAAAAAACCTGAGTTATGTTTGCTCAACAAAGATCAAAAGAGATGTTGATATACTAAAGGATTTGGGGGTGGAGAGATGGCTCAGCAGTTAAGGTGCTTGCCTGCCAAGCCTGCTGGCTTGGGTTCAATTTCCCCACTGCCCATGTACAGCCAGATGTACAAGGTGGCACATGCATCTGGAGTTCCTTTGCAGTGGCTGGAGGTCCAGGTGTGCCCATTCTCTCTGTCTCTCCTCTATCTTTCTCTCTGCTGCAAATAAATGCATAAAAATATTTTTAAAATATGTCTCTAGTCTTCATTGGATTTTTTGGTCTTATATAATTTGCTAAATTATAACTTTGGAAAAATGCACAGAGGCATCGATTTTCAAAACTGCAAAAATCAAGACAATTTTTTTCCTGCTCTTTGGGAAGAAAATGGTCCCTTCACGTACCAGAGAGTGACACACAAGATCGGTGAGCTTCTACATTTCCCCTAAATTCCACATCTAGGAAATCAGATAGAGATCTGAAACCCATCATGGCTTCAAGACGCTGGCCACATAAGTTAAATTACATAAGCTACTTGGCACCAAGAGACCATCTTGAAACTCTGTTCCGGTATCCAAGCAGCAGCTGAAAAATACCACGAACTATGACCATCACTCAAGAGGGGAGGGAAGCTGACCCCAGGGAATGTCAAAGTAATTTCTGGGCCTGCTGGTTGGTTCTCCTGACATCTAAAGACAGAAATATCTGCTGTGTGAAGCAGATCTTAAGCAGCACTTGGACAGAGTAACAAGAGGTAATTTCCCTAGTATGTTTCTGGTCTATTCGGAGCTAACTGTCCATTCTGCTTGACAAAACTCTGGTCCTTCTCCCCGAGTGGAGCAAGCAAACACGAGGGCTAGGTGTTTGAAGGAGGCAGGCAGCCATCTTCCTAAAAACCTCCAGAATGGCCAGTTTGCAAACAGACTAGACCTGCAAGCTAACAGCTCCTTCCAGAGCCTCTCGGTGAACTTCTCTGCAAACACAACCATGTTTCCAGCTCCCGTCGCTGCAGATTTAAAACCGCAGCTGCAGCATGGACACGTGTGGGGTAAAGCCTAGGCTACAGCGTACAAACTTCCATTTTCTTTATTTTTTATATTTTTATTTATTCATTTTCAAGCAGAGAAAGAGAGAGAGAGAGAGAGAGAGAGAGAGAGAGAGAGAGAGAGAGAGAGAAAGAGAGAGAACCAGGGCCACCACCTTGTGGGTCTGGCATATGTGGGTCCTGGGGAACCAAACCCGGGGCCTTAGGCACTGGAAGCAAGCGCCTTAACCGCTGAGCCATCTCTCCAGCCCCAAACTCCCATTTTCCATGCTCTGGGAATCAGCAGGCCAATCTCAAGATCCTATCGCTGCAAAAAACTCTGCAGCTCACTTCGGAGCACCTCGTCTGTCCTTCAACTATATGGGTGATTACTTGCCTGCCTTTCTCTTACTGAAGTAGGCTATCGGAATTTTTAAAAAATTAAAATATTTTTAAAATATCTATATATATATGTGTGTGTATCTATCTATCTATCTATCTATCTAATCTACATATACACACATATATATGAGAGAGAGAGAGAGAGAGAGAGAGAGAGAGAGAGAGAGAATGCACCAGGGCCTCCTCTCACTGCAAACAAACTCCAGATACATGCATCACTGTCACTTTGTGAGCCTGGGTTTCCATGGGCACTGGGGAAGCGAACCCTGGTTGTTGGGCTTTGCAGGCCAGCATCTTCTCCGCTGAGCCATCTCTCCAGCCCTATCAGAACTTGTGTTATGACAAATAACTCTGGTGAACATCCCTATTCAGTGTCTGGCTTCACGTCACCTCCCGGACTTAGAATTTGCGTGGGTTTTCAGGGACGTTTCTGAGGAGGGAGGTTCGGGTGTCCCTGCGCTCTGTAGAGCAAAGGGAAGGTCACCTTATTGCTCAAGTTCACGTTCGCGTTTCTGCTGAGGAGCAGCGACACCATGTCCACGTGTCCTTCCTGAGCGGCGAGATGGACAGAGGCGATGCCTTGCCGGGTCACGGCGTTGGCATCAGCACCATATTCCAGAAGAGTCGTGGCGATGTCCATCTGCTTCTTCTTGGCAGCGATGTGCAGGGGGGTGTATCCGTTCTGCAACACAGAGCACCGGGTCACACACAGCACCCAGGCGAAAACGCGGGCACCCTCTCTGCCAGCACCCTTCTCTCTGCAGGGCTTTGACTATTTCAAAGACCACGATTAACACAGCATCCTCACGGCCCCTGCATTTCTAGGGAAACATAATATGAGGCATTTAAGAGAGTTGGCTTTTCCGAAAGGGAAGAGAGATGTTCCTTTCATAGATGGTTACGACAGTGGATGTCAAGCAGGCTTGTTTTATTTAAGTTGGAGAAACAGACCATAGATCATCACAGGGTTGTGCTCAGAGCCATTCCAAAGGCCGTGTTAAGGGCTGGAGACATGGCTCAGCGGTTAAGGCACTTGCCTCTAGTGCCTAAGGCCCTGGGTTTGATTCCCCAGGATCCACATATGCCAGACCCACAAGGTGGTGGCCCTGGTGTTCTCTCTGTCTCTGTCTCTCTCTCTCTCTGTTTGAAAAATAAATAAATAAAATATTAAAAAATAAAAATAAACCTAAGAAATTAAAAAAAAAAGTTCATGTTTAGCCCAGCGTGGTGGCACACGCCTTTAATCCCAGCGCTCGGGAGGCAGAGAGAGGAGGATCGCCCTAAGTTCAAGGCCACCCTGAGACTACAGAGTGAATTCCAGGTCAGCCTGGGCTAGAGCGAGACCCTACCCCGAAAAACCAAAAAAAAAAAAAAAAGTCCGTGTTGAAAATGCCCTTAATGGAGCCAGGGAGGTGCCTTGGTCAGTGCCGTGCTTGCCTCAGTTAGAGCTCAGGGCTCTGGAAGCCAGGGAAAGGCTGGGCGTGGTGGGAGAGTTTATAATCTAGAGATAGGAGATCCCTTGGGCTTCCTGGCCAGCCTGTCTAGCCCGATTGGTGAGCTCTGGGTCAGTGAGGATCCTGAATGACACCCGAGGTTGTCCCCTGGCCTCCCTCTACATGCAACCATATTTGTGTATCTGCACACACATACCCACATGCAAAGAATGAAATCTCTTTAATGGCTATCTGCTGTGGTTTAATGTACAGCCCAAAGTTCATGTGTCCAAAACTGAATCCCCAGTGTGGTTGTGTTGAGATGTGGGACCTTTAAGAGGTGATTTGGGTGCACCCAGCTCCTTCATCAAGAAGGGCGTAATGTGGATCTGGAGTGAGTAGCTAATTGTGTGTCCCTTGTACACATTGATTAAATGAAGACAGGAATCCACTCGGATGGGCGTGGCCGAGTGTTCTCTGATTGGATTTGAGGTCCTCCGTGTTCATGCCTGCGTAGTATTCCTTCCTCACTTTCAGTTAAAGAAGCTTTTCTTTGGGGATGGCAGTGATCACTAGGGAGACCGGAGACTCATCACAGAGCTGAGAAGAAATGACAGTTGGATGCTCGGCACTCATGAGACATCTCATCACACCCTCTAAGGCTCAGGGAGCACTGTGGGAGAGGTGGAGGAAAGGACGAAAGAGTTTTTTGGAGTGTTGTCTTCCTGGGGATGAGGTGACTGCTACCTTCATGTCCTATATGGAGCCCGTCAAGACTCCATCATGGCTGACGGAGGAGAGCAAACAGAAAGTGCCATCAAAATAGAAGGAGAACCATCTGGAAAGGCGACACAGCTCGATGGAGGAGGCTTGGGGAAAGGAGGACCCAAGAAAGCCAGAGGAGGGGATTATGGTCAACATACCTTATGGCCATCTAGGAAAACGTGGACCAAAATTTTTAGGTACATTAAAAAAATCCTAGAGAAACACTCAGCCTGGCATCGTTTGCATCACACCCTTAGCTCGGCAAACACTGTGGGCAGGGGACTATTATGGGCTGGAAAGAGCTCCCTGTCCTCTCAGTGACTAGAGGGGACAGCAGTGTATGTGAATAGCGGTCTTTAGTCTCTTCAAAGAGGTGTGGTGCAGAAGATACAAACTCCAGACATCTCTACCTGTCTGTCTTTTCTCTGGGGTGTAGTGATGTAAAATATACCTCATTGTTGACAGGGGACATCCTGCCTAGACGGAACTAAGACGGAAAAAAAGATGCGGCTTCAATTTTTTTTTTGTGACTTCAAAATCGTGTTTCTTGTTTGAATCTATTTTCTCATCTGAAAGAAAATTATAAATACCTCAAAGGGCCATTATGGGATTATATGAAATCCCTTGCATGAAACAGTTTTGAAACTCATAAAAGCTGAGGGATCTTTTGTTCCGTAAGCATCTGTTGGGTACCTGCTGGGGGCTGTGAGCCGTGTTGGGTGCTAGGAACGCAGAGATGAAGGCAGTGTGATGTCATTGTCTAACACCACACACTATGTAAATAAGCTCACTGCACCTTGTGTCTTTCCTGAGGATTGGATCAGCTATCATCTGAGTCTTATGCATTGTAAATTTTCTCAAAATTTCAGTATAAAAAATGAATCTCAGCCAGGTGTGATGGTGCACGTCTTTCATCCCAGCACTCGGGAGGCAGAGGTAGGAGGATCACCATGAATTCAAGACCAGCCTGAGACTAGTGAATTTCAGGTCAGCCTGGGCTAGAGTGAGACCCTACTTCGAAAAACGAAAAAAAGAAAAAAGAAAAAAAAAAAAAGAATCTCCTTAAAGAAAATCTTTTACTTCAGAAAATTCTATTTGATTCTGCCCACCCTTGAAATAAAGGATTCCTCCTAAAGGCAAAAGAGAGAGGGGACTCCTCAGAATTCCAACCAGGTGTATTAAACCTTTTAGAACATTCTGACATCCTTTTTCTTGTCTGAATTGGAGACGGTAAGAGTTCCCTGGATAATTAGCTCTTAGCTAGCAAAGGTCCCGGGAGTTATTCACTGGAAATGTGAGATCTCATTGTGATATGGACATAAACCTGACTGCCTCAAACGGAAGCAGAGAGTGGAAAAGTCACCTGTCGCCTCCTTTAAAACTAGCCTCCGCCAAACTGGAAAAACCACAGCAGAAGAGGGTTTTACAGCCCTATTTTCAGCTTTGACCTATTGCCATGGGAGCCCGGCTTCCCTGAGTGCCGTTTGGCCCTCTGACCGCATCTCAGACGCACCCTTTGGCCATCCACGCCCGCAGCTTGGCGGAGCACTGGCGGAGCCCAGGCTAGCAGGGTGAGAGCCAGATGGCCACCTCCTACCCCTCCATAAAGGTGAACATTCACACGGCATCACTAAGGCGGTATGTCACTTTAACAATCAGGGTGGCAAAGGCAGCGTGAGGGCCAAATTTAGCTTCTTATCAAGCATCTCAAGTCACTCGGCTTTTCTGACCTCAGACCCCAGCATTTGAGAGGCTTAAATGGTAGGATTGCTGTGAGTTCGGGGCTAGCCTGGGCTACACAGTGAGACACTGTCTCGAGAAGCAAATCATCAAGGACCTTCAAGGTGGTCACTCTTCAACTCCTAACCCACGTACAGTGATCTTCATTTCTTCTCATCTACCAATATACATACATACGTATATACATACATACATGCATGCATACGTATATGCATACATACATATCTGCATACATATATACATATATACATATATACATACATGCATACATATATACATGCATATATACATACATATATACATACATAAATATACACATACATTTATACATACATATACATACATATATACATACATATACATACATACGTCTATACATGCATACATACATATACATACATGCGTATATACATACATGCATACATACATACACACATATATACACACATACATATATACACACATACACATACATACACATATACACACATAAATATATACATACATAAACACATATATACATACATACATACACATATACACATAAATATATACATACATAATACATATATACATACACATGTAAATATATACATACATAAATACACATACACACATAAATATATACATACATAAATACATATATACATACATACACATGTAAATATATACATACATAAATACATATATACATACATATATACACATATACACATATACACATATACATATATGCATACATATATATACATACATATATACATACATATACATACACACATATATACACACATACATATATATATACATACATACATACATACATACATACGTACGTATATACCTCCTTGGCCCTAAGAAACACTTAAAAAAAAGAACAATGGCCTGTCTGTACTTCTTAAGGCTCCCAGGCAGGTGACACATTATTCTTTAGAGATCCGCCCTGAGCACCTTACTTGAGATGTGAAGCAAGGCAGAAATTGAGGAAATGATTTGTGGTTTCATTTGAGAAAGAAAAGCTCTCCCCAGAAAGTCTCAAGGAATCGTTTCAACAATAAACAGGGGCTGGAGAGATGACTCAGCAGTTAAGGCGCTTGCCTGCGAAGCCAAGCAACCGGAGTGCGTTCCATCTCCCGGGACCCAGGTCAAGCCAGCTGGGAGCCCTGGCACACCCACTTGCTTGCTCTCTTCCATGTCTCTCTCTGCTTGCAAATACATAAATAAAAATCAACAAACAGAGTTCCTCTTGCGCCCTACAAAATAGTTCTAATTTTTCTAGGTTATTTTTATTATTAGGAAAGCTAAGTGACTTATTTTCTCTACCCAAGGAAGGAGAGGGTGTTAAGGGGACAGAGTGAAAACAATCAATTATAGCATCATCTTGAAGCCTTTCCCTCCTTGCTCAAGAGTTGCCAGGTGCACCTGTGAGTCTTACAATAAAACGGAAGCAAATGTCATTTTCTTTCTTTTTTCCTTTCCGGCAGAGTCTCACTCTAGCTTACGCTGCCCTGGAACTCACTTTGTAGCCCAGGTTGGCCTCAAATTCATGGCAATCTTCCTACTTCGGCTTCCCAAGGGCTGGGATTAAAGGTGTGAGCACACACTAAGCCTTGCTGTGGATGGAACTTTCAAAGCAATCCAAAGCAATATGCAGTGTGTACACGTGTGTGTGTGTGTGTGTGTGTGTGTGTGTGTGTGCATTTCTTTCTCCTAAGTGCAAACAGAAATGTTCACAAGCACACGTTCTGGGAGAGAAAAATAATAATAAAGTTGGGCTCTTTGTCTCTTTCATGGTTAGCGTCCTGGTTATGACAGAGCTTGGGGCCAGCTTCCTTCCAGCACAACGTCCTGCCTACAGACATGGATCTGGTTAAAATAGATCCTAGGAGTTCACCTACTTTTTTCTCCTTCTTCCCTCTTTCCTTTCCTTTCCTTCTTTTTCTTTTTTTCTTTCTTAGGCAGCATCCCAGTTACCTCAAATCACAAGTTTCTAGGACATGTGTAGGCAAGAAAATATGCTGGGATTTTAAAAAGATCAGGGTAGGAAGGCATGGCGAGAGAAGAGACCAAAGGTGTGATTCGAGAAAGAGCCACCACTGAGGCTGCGGCTGCCATGACACTTTGGAGGTCTCGTCCTTTCTTTCCCGCTGCCAGAATTCAGGGAGTGAGGAAGCAGAGATGGCTGTAACCCTGGGCAAGCTCCCTCCTCTCCCCAGGGAAAGCACTTGTGGCAAGGCATCCTTGTGAAAACTACATTTCCCAGCGTCCCTTGCACATACAAGTGGCCAATGAGATGTCAGGAGCAGTGGGGACACTTCTAGGGAAGGCCCTGGTCCTGACTTCTTACTGTTTTATTTATTTATTTTTAAAAAATATTTTATTTATTCATTTTCTAGCAGAGAGAGAGAGAGAGAGAGAGAGAGAGAGAGAGAGAGAGAGAGAGAGAGAGAGAGAGAGAGAGAACCAGGGCCACCACCTTGTAGGTCTGGCTTATGTGGGTCCTAGGGAATTGAACCCAGGGCCTTAGGCACTGGAGGCAAGTGCCTTAACCACTGAGCCATCTCTCCAGCCCTTCTTACTGTTTTAAAGAGTCCCTGGCACCAGAGCTCAGAAGGAACATTAGCAGTTCACCGCTTTGACGGGACAGGAGATGAGCCTCAGCAGTTTAAATCACTTAGGGAGGAGCACCCCCACCCCAGAAGGTAAGGCCGGTGCCTGATTGAAATAACTGTTCAGGTCAGTGTTAGGGAAGTCCCTGACTGGGACTGCCATGGGGTGGCCCTGTCCCATTAGAAAGGCCACAGCCCGAGGCTAGTAGATGTTAGAAAGAATTAAAGGACCCTCTTCTCTTTCTGCTCAGGTATTTTGCAGACATGAAGCTATGAAGTTATGCTTGACAAAAATAAAGGCAGATATTAACTACAAATACACCAACTATTGACCTGGTTTTTTTTTTTTTTGCCTTTGTATGTATGTACAAATACACACACACACACACACACACACACACACACACACACACACACACACACACACACACACACACCCATCCCTATGTGCCTGTCATTTTGAGGCAGGATGACATGCTTCCCAGTGTATCCAAGGCAGTCTGTAGCTGACCTTGGGAATAGGAAAATAACTGGGCGTAGGGGGAGCGGTCCAGACAGGGTCATTGGGAGAGTGAATATGGTGGTCAAAGTATATTCCTAATAGTAGCAAGTATCAAGGTTGACACTGCGGGGGGAGGAAGTGACGGGAGTTTGGATTGAATGGATTTCACAGGGTATAGTTTTAGACAGGACAATGCAGAGCTGATTCAAAAATGCTGGGAAAAGAGTCTGCCACCAAGAATGGAGAACTTTCTTGATTATGGTGATCTAAAACAGGCTGGCTTCGTTGACCTGTTAGATGTAGGACAATATAAACACGAAAGAAGGCTGAAGCCATTTTGCAATGGACAAGAATAAAGCAGTGATAGGCATGAGTTAGTTGAAAGCTCCTTCTACCAATACGACTCAAAAGGCTTGGCACAATTTGAAACTATGGCTCACATCATTTCAACCACAGTCCTGTCCGGTGAGAATGTGGTAAACTAACAGCACTGAAATCCACCTTTAAGAAAATAATACCACGGCTTCCCAGTCAGATCAAAATACCAAAGCAACCAGTGAAATACGCTCTGCTTTTCTGCTCAAAAAAACAAATTGTCTATTAGTCCTAACAGTAAAAATAAATTTCCCTTAAGCAATCATGGAAACACAGCCGCAAAGTTCTCCAGCTTGTTATGAATCATCAATATGCAAAATGAAGGTAATGAAAACAACCCACGTGCTTTATAAACTTAGACAATTTCTCACTTTCTTATGCCCTCAGACTATGTGTAATCTGACCTAAGGGTCCTCCAACTCCAGGATCTTCTGGATTTTTGAGGGAACTCAATTGACAAGTACATACTTACTTAGTGTCACTTAGGTAGTACCCATGTTCCCAGTGACTCTGGCTGATTTCTTAAGGTCATGTCTGAATAAAGAGGGTGCAACAAAGGTAGCAAGAGTATATATGTGTCTTTCTTCTTATTTTTTTCAGACCTCAAAATCCCATCAGAGAACGGTTGGTTGCCCCCATAACAGACGCGCCATTATTGCACTAGTGGGCGAGGATTCTACACAGACCCACAGATGGCAGTGTCCATCAGTCTCTCATGCTGTGAGTACCTTTGCAGCTGCGTGCGGTGAGGCTCCTTGATCCAAAAGCAGAAGGGCCACTTTCTGGTTATCGTAATGTGCGGCGACGTGCAGAGGAGTTAGCCCGCTCTGAAAACACGTGCAGAAACAACCAGGGTCAGCAGTGCCTTCACAGAGATGCCTCGGTTTAGGAAACAGGATTATTTTGGATACAACACAGAGGACCTTTCATATTCAAGTCCATGTGGGCCGAGTGTTCTTTACCCGAGCCCTGGGGTGTGTGTCTGTGTGTGTCTCTGTGTGTGTGTCTCTGTGTGTCTGTGTGTGTGTCTGTGTGTGTGTCTGTGTGTGTGTCTGTGTGTGTGTGTGTGTGTCATTTTGGCTTAGTGATCTGTGTGTCTGGGGGAATATTACCAAGTGCTGGTTTTCATTACCACAAGGTGACACTCCTGGTGACCTCATACCTTCCCAGCAGCATCTGGGGACGCGCTTTTCTGCAGCAGGAGACTGGCTACTTCGAGCTTCCCGTATTTTGCTGCCACGTGAAGAGGTGTGAATCCTTTCTGAGGACGGAAGCATAAAGACCATGAACGGGGTCTGGGGAGAGGGCTCAGGGGCTAAAGTGCCTGCCATATAAGGGTCTCGGTTTGGGTCTCAGGCCCATGAAAAGCTGGGCATGATGGGGCACGTCTGTAATCCCAGCTCTGAGGAGAGAGATGCTGTGAGCCTCCGAGCTCACTGGAGAGCTAGTTTACTCAAACTGGGGAGCTATCAATTCAGTGAGAAATCCTGTCACAAAGAAGAAGGCGGAGAACAATGAGGAGCAGATCTGACATGGACCTCTGACCTCTACGTGATCACACTTCCACGTGTGCATGCACACCTATACACACCCGTACACACATGAACATGTGCACACCACATATACAAAAGTAACAGAGTTAACATGGGAGATTCCTTTCCTGAGACCAACAACTTCTAATGATCATGTTCAGTTATATTGATATATAAAGACCAAGACCGGCAGGTTACAGCCTCTGCTGACTGAACCACAAAACCCCACTAATTCCAGAACTAATCAGACATTTCTCTAGGGTGATATTGAGGAGTCGGAGCTGGGGATTATTCCAGAGCCATACTGGGGTTTTACATTGTGTAAAGAACAGGCTATAAGATCCCGAAACCCAGCCGGGCGTGGTGGCGCACGCCTTTAATCCCAGCACTTGGGAGGCAGAGGTAGGAGGATCGCCATGAGTTCAATGCCACTCTGAGACTACAGAGTGAATTCCAGGTCAGCCTGGGCTAGAGCGAGACCCTACCACGAAAAACCAAAAAATAAAAAATAAAAAAAGATCCCGCAACCCAAATGGAGGGTTTGAAAAATCCAGCGCAAGTATGGACCCCTCACGACCTCGTATCACCAGAGGGCACACTCGCTTTGCTTTCAATGCCTCCTGTGGGTATACATGATGTGGTCACACATGGGCCAAGCTTGGGGAAGAGTCAAAAATCCTCCCATCTTCGCTAACCTTGAACGTGCGCTGGCACACAGGAGAATCCTAGAACCAGAGCTTCTGGCTGCTCTCCCTACAAGGATGTGGCCACGAGGCAGTTAACACAGAGCACCAAGGAGAGTCCTGGCATGCGCCAGAGATCACCAGGCCAGCGGCATACACAACTTCCTGAGAGGGTGGGCAGCTGGGGTAGCAGAGGCCCCCGGGGACCCTGACCTCATCACTCACGATTCTGTTCCATAGCCTAAATGACACCAGGAACTGTGTCTCAACCCTCCCAGAGAGCCCAAGGAATCCTGGGAGATGAAGCTTAAGAGGGTCTCCATTGATTCAAATCAGTTTTTTAATTTAAGCATTTGCTATTGTTTCTGCATAGATCGCACATCAATCCTTCTTATCTAGATCCAAGAAAGAGACTGAGGTGCCAAGTACTGCTTTTAACGCACGCCCTTCATCTCGCTGTTGCTTGGTTTACGTAGTATCATGGGAAAATGAAACCCCACTTCCACGACCTGCGTCTACACGCCAAACTGACAAGGCCATTAGAAGAAGACCCCAGACCCGGGTTAAAAATAAATCAAACCATGTATCAGGCAACAAAACATCAAAAAGAGAAGCAGCAACAAATAAAAATCTCTCTCCTGATTTGAAAGTTTTATAAAAGAATTGACCCATTGAAGTGTGATAACGTGGCTTATGTAATTGACCTCCCAAGGGAAACCAGTAGTATGTCTTCAAGTGACCCTTTAAGTCCATCCAATAACTTGTAAGAAATCTCTGATTCTAGATGCCAGGCAGGGAAGATGGCTCACTCTTCACTCAAGACGCAACACCTGAGTTTGATCCTCAGACCACACATAAAAAGCCAGAAGCTTCGGAGGGTTTCTGTAATCCCAGCACCTCGACGGAAAGATCACATGTGAGGACAGGAGAATTTCCTAGAAGTTCTTGGCAAATGTAGCCAAGAACGACAGCAGAGCGAGATCAAATTCCAAACCACCACCACCAAAATCAACCCTGCCTCAAAGGAGGACGAATGGTCAGGATGGAGCCACACACATGCGGTAACACACCCATGTGAACACGTGCACACATACACACACAAATAATAAAAGATTATTAAAGGGAGGCTGTCATGGTTTGATCCAGGTGTCCCCCACAAACAAATGAATGTGTTCTGATAGATCGATCCTTGGTTGATGGCAGTTTGGGTTTTACAACCTCGATGAAGCTGTGTTGTCAGGGGTGGGCTTATGGGGTTATAAACCAGCTTCCCCTTGGCAGTATTTGGCATACCTTCCTGCCACTGTTTGCAGTGCTGTGGCGGAGGTGATGTCCAGCCCTCTGCTCATGCCATCGTTTTCCCTGCCAGGATGGAGTCTCCCCTCGAGTCCATAAGCCAAATAAACCCATTCCTCTACAAGCCACTTTTGCTTGGGTTCTTTCTGCTCAGCAACTAGAATGCTGACCGCAACAGAGGCTCTGGTTCCAGATGTCATGAAGGTATATTTGAAATACAAAGAGCTCTCGTGGAGCTCCCCAGATGACTAGCCCAGAGACCCCACCTTGGAGACCCTTCCCCAGCCACCTGACCCTTTGGGAGGGTGCTGCAGCTCATACCTTGGTTGTTATGGATAAAGATGCCCCGTGGTCCAAAAGGAATGCGGCCACATCCTCGTGTCCCTCTCGAGCTGCAAGGTGGAGCGGGGTGTAGCCAGAAGTCGTAGCGGCATTGGGGGACGCGCCCTGCTGCAAAAGCTGCTGCACGATGTCTGCCTTCCCCAGCCGGGCTGAAATGTGGAGTGGGGTTTGGTCGTCCTAGATGCAAGGCAGAAATGCAAGGTGAGGCGATCAGGAAGCAATGGAACCATTATGAAAAATTCAGGAGACATTAGCTGCTTGATGTCTGAGGCATGTCCAACTCTGATTCGATGCTGAAAGGAATCTCGTTTATCTTCTGTGAGACTCACCAACGTGCGAGTGGAGAGCCTTAGCCTCTGAAATACCTCTGCAATGACCTAGCGTGTGAAAATGGGGAAAGGTAATTCTACCTATAAATTATCACATCATCACTTTTTAACCATGAATTCCAGGGGAACCTCACATGCCTGGGAGGGGTATCATCGTTCTACCCGCTGCTCTGTGACCCTATGAAATGCATTAATTCATAAATGCTGCTTTCCCATAGTCAAAGGCAGAGGAAGGCAGTCAAGGGTCGCACAGGGCCTCAGTGAATCCTGGGAGCACAGGTTGCATCTGCCTGGAGTGGAGGTCCATCTTATTACTATGGACTCAAAGGCACTTGACACTCACCTCTTCTTAATTCGACCAAACAGTGCTCAAGCATGCCCTGTCACGTTCCTTCACTTAGAAATTCCCTACTGAAATGTGCTAAGGTTTATGCAAACATTCTTAGTGAATAGAGAAAAAAAAATAAGAGTTCTGGGTGAAAGTCAAGATCAAAGCCAGGGGTGTTATGCGACCAGTAGGGAGCACATGGGGACTGAGAGGAGGTGCCCAGGGGAAGAAGAGGAACGTGGAAACCCGAGAGATCTATGTCCCACAACCACCTAGCGTTTGCTGAACGACAGCCTGACATACGCCACCAACATTAATTTGTTCATCTTTATAACAGGCCCATGAATTTCAGGTCACTGTTCTCATTTTCTACATGAGGACTCTAGACCCTAGTTGCTTCTTTATGGGGTGTGTGCATCCCCCTATGACAGGAATCCCACCCTATTGTTCTTTGGTTTTGTTCTGAGCCAGAGTCTCTTGATTGATCCTGGAGCCTGCAGGGTTCAGGTGATTTGGGTCTCTGCTCCCCCGTAGGACTGGGGTTATAGGCACATGTGGCCAAGCTCAGCTGTTCACGTGCCATCTGGAGATTCAAACTCTAGCAGCCTCAGGCTTTATACACGTGCAGGAAGCACACTTAACTACAGAGCCATCTCTCCAGCCTAATCCTAGTTTCTTCAACAGGGTTCACGGTGAAGTTCATCTGAGAACGGGAAAAACTCTGACAAAAGCAAAAGGCTTCTGGAAGTGCAAGAATAAAAAATTAATTCAAAGTCAAGTAGAAAATGAATCCATGGTGTTTCTGGCAGTACTGACCCATGATGTATCATGTGACTTCACTGAAGCGTTGGCAATGCATGTCACCGTGCTATACAACGCCAAGGAACGGTGCCTGGCATTCAGATTCAAGAGTGATGGATAGGGCTGGAGAGATGGCTCAGAGGTTCAGGCACTTGCCTCCAGTGCCTAAGGCCCCGGGTTCAATTCCCCAGGACCCACATAAGCCAGACCCACAAGGTGGTGACCCTGGTTTTCTCTCTTTCTCTCTCTCTCTCTCTCTTTCTCGCTCTGTGTGTATATCTCTTTGCTTGAAAATGAATAAAATATTTTAAAAAATAAAAAAATAAAAAAGAGTGATGGATGTCATCACTTGCAGTGTTTTTACTGTTCATGTAAACGTTTCTGCTCTTATTGAAACATAATGGTTAAACTGTAGAAATCAAAGCCTTAATATTAATATTTTCTTACGGTCTTTGTTCAGGATGTATCATATTAGTGTATTTTTGGGTTGCTTTGCGTTAACATGTTTGGTTTTGAAACTTGCTATTTGAGTGGCTAACTTGAGTTTCATAAACTCAAGTTTGGCTTGGGATCAGGCTATAATTTCCAAAGTTTTCGGAAATGGTCTTAAATACTTTGTAGCATGTATTCACGCAGAGAAGCATCCTTAACATTGGCGATGATAAAAATCAAACTATCACTTAACTCTTCAAAACATTGATGACGCTGTAAGTCCCATTCAAACATTCAGCTGAGATTTAATTCTTTATGTGAGAATAGCCACATCCATCTCAATACTATGCAAATTTGTTTTGCCTTTAATACATGGAAATTATATGAACACCAAAGAATCATTTGACATACAACTGTTGATTTGTATCCCTACTTCATACGCTCATATATCCAGGATAAAAGTGGAGAAGTTGAAGAAGACCTGCTCTAAATAAGATACAGGTGTGTCCATAAACTTGTTTGGGGTCATACAGCTATTCAACAGTGGACCAGGATCCAGTCCCAGGTCACCTGTCTTTGCCGTTCCATTATGCCCATTCAGAGAGTCAACTGACATCGTCTAGATCAGGGGCCCCATTCGGATGTCATCTATTTTTGTAAATAAAGTTTTATTGGAACACAGTGTGCCCACTGACTTATGTCTAGTGTTTGTGCTATGGCTGTTTTCCACTATTAAGTGGCTGTGACAGATGGTGTGCCCTGAAAAACTGACACTATTACTAAGGGGTCCTTTACAGAAAATGCCTGTTCCTCTCCATTTTCGAGGCTCTCTGAAGCATCCAAATGGCTCCATCATATACTGAATGCTCAAGGCTTGACCCAATCTCTGTACAGATCTGTGGCTGTCATAATTACAGAGTTTTTCCCTACATAAGTATATGTGTACTAATTATATCGTTCTATCTTTATACTAGTGTTTGTACTTTAGTTTTATAAATGAGAAGGTAAATATTAGTATGAAAGAAAGGATTTGTTTCTCCTAGGAGTATGTCAAAAGCTTGGGATATTCTTGACTGAAAACAATGTTGAGGGCTGGAGAGATAGCTCAGGGGTTAAGGCGCTTGCCTCCAGAGCCTAA
>PVHP010030896.1:0-21388 GCA_004024765.1 Zapus hudsonius | reverse complement strand
TTGTACTGCCACTTCTCAACATCTTTGAAATTTAACATAATGTTGCTTCATTCCAATTTTTTGTTTCGTTTTTAGTTCTGTAATTTGTTGTAATTTGTATTTAACTATGTGAGTTCTGTTGTGATGTTTACTGTATTGTAAAGCACCTCTATCATGTGATGGGTGCTCTATAAATCAATAAATGATGACTTAGAGGATGTTATCATGAGCTATTTTGGTTTTAGGACACAGGTCTCAAGCAAGTTGTGATATTCTTTCTATATATATGGCATGTGATACTAAATGATGCACAGGGGAACATTGTATGAAGTATTTTACAGTTATTTAAAGAAGCAGCTTGGAGGCATGAACTTGACTTCCAACCTGATGTTCTTTAAATTTCCAATATATGGCCAAGCATCATTATCATGAGTTTCTGTGCATCGTGTCTTAAGAGGCTTTACGTGAGCACGTGATAGAACATGATTGGGGATTTTGTCTTTTGCCTAAACTGACCCTACTGTAAAGATCAGCTAAGTTGTAAGTAACCAAGATTTAATGTGAACTAGAAGAAACCACCTCCTTGCCTCGAAAGCAGTTGGGGAACTGGCCCAAGTACCTGCCCAGTATGACTTAGTGGGTTAGTGGTAAAACAGGCAAGACTGAACACCCTTTAATTCATTTTAAAATAATAGTATCTAGCCTGTCCTTGCAAATACAGTTTATATAAATTTAGTGTTAGATGTTGACTTGCTGTGTTGTTGATGTTGTTTGTCTTATGTAAGCTTCCAGTGGCTGTTCAGGACTCTTTGGAAAAGAACATGGAGCCAGATCTCTTGAAGCTGAATTTAAAGCAAGAAGAAACTTCTTCGTGATACTAATTTCTTTCATAAAATTTGGAATAAAATTGTTGTAGAAGGGACTACATAATGTCTCAACTTTACCAATTTTATTCATAATCATCTCCGGGGATATGGCAAGAAAGGTTTTCGCATGTGATGTAAATGTAAATGAACAAATTGTTGACTCTGTATTGGACTCCAGGCTTCCAGCAGGCAGTAAACACCTCACCAATTTAAACTTTTAAACATTTTCTGAAGGACTGCAAAGCCCAGTAGGATTTTTCTTTCCTAAATATTTTTATTTATTTGCAAGCAGAGAGTGTGAAAGATAGACAGGTAGAATGGGCATGCCAGGCCCTCTAGCCAATGCAAATGGATTCCAGATGCATATACCACTGTGCATCTGGTTTTATGTGGGTATTAGGGAATTGAACTGGGATTAGGTTTTGTAGGCAAGTGCCTTAACTGCTGAGTCATCCCTCCACCACACCCCTTCCCCCCCAGTAGGATTTAGTTTGTGGAGCAAATTGCTTCCCAGCTGTGGTATCTGGTTGCTCAGTTTCGGGTGTGCAATCAGCTGCCAAGGTAGAATTTTTTGGCTTGTTGAGTTGGCATAATAATATAGCGACTAAGCTTTAGTGTAATGATTATAGAATTTTGAATTGTGTTCACATAAGTGAAATAAAAAAGATAAAGGTTTTCACAAAAGGCAGTCAGATATGTTAGATATATCTACCTAGAGAGTCCTAGACAAGAAACTTAATTCCTCCCCTTTACACCTCTACAGTGTCCATTAGAAATACGGGGCTAAAGGTGCCCAGCATGCTGGAAGTGCTGGGTTCAGCTACCACCACCATTCGAGAAAGGGGAGGGAGGGAGAGAAAGGTGTAATAGCACTTAAATGTTCACAATGACACTCCCAACTAGAAACATGTTTCTATTTATTGAGCCTCCTTTGTGGCAGGTTTTCTGTTTCTGCCTCTTAAATCTATTCAGCCTTTCGAAGGATCCTCCAAAGTAATAGTTTCTCAGGAAGAACTGGGTGATGCATGGTTAGTGACACAGACCAGTGAGCCCCACCCTTGGGAATTAGGAGTTAAGGCTATTCTCAGGTACATAGTGACTTTGAGTCTAGCTTGGACTACAGAAGACCCTGTCTCAATCAATAATGATAATAGGGCTAGAGAGATGGCTCAGCGGTTAAGGCACTTGCCTCTAGTGCCTAAGGCCCCAGGTTCAATTCCCCAGGTCCCACATAAACCAGACCCACAAGGTGGTGGCCTTGGTAATCTCTCTCTCTCTCTCTCTCTCTCTCTGCTTGAAAGTGAATAAATAAAATATTTTTTAAAAATGATAAACTGTGCGTGGTGGCGTGCACCTTTAATCCCAGCACTCGGGAGGCAGAGGTAGGAGGATCACTGTGAGTTCGAGGCCACCCTGAGACTACATAGTGAATTCCAGGTCAGCCTGGGATAGAGTGAGACCCTACCTTGAAAAACCAAAAAAAAAATAATAATAATAATAATGATAATAACAATAATAGAAATGTTCAGAATAGCATTATCAATATTCTCCAGAGCAAGTAAATTGGATGGCCAGGATTCATTCAGTTCTAAGACCTTTCTTACTAGGTGCTGTTCACCGCTATGATCTTTCTAGGGTAACACAAAGTAGTCTTGTTGAGACTTGGACTTAGGCCCAATGAATTGTATTGTCAACCCATAGAGATCTTTACCTTGATACCACACTCCTTTAAGGTTTGCTCTTGAACATAAGGCAGGCAGCATCTGTTCCTCTGCCTGAGATGACTACACAAGAAATTCCTTAATCTGACAGCAAAAGAACTGGTTTAAAATGAGCCATGTTCAAGTACTGAGACTTCATATTTCAGCTTGTATCTTTGATATCTAAGAGGAGTTTTTAAAAAAATATTTGCAAAGGGAGAGAATTGGCGTGCCAGGGCCTCCTGCTACTGTAAAGTAACTCCAGATGCATGTACCACTTTCAGACTTTGCAAGCAAATACCTTTAACTGCTGAGCCAATTCCCCAGCCCAGATCTTTTTTTTTTTTTTTTTTTTTGGTTTTTTGAGGTAGGGTCTTACTCTAGCCCAGGCTGACCTGGAATTCACTATGTAGTCTCAGGGTGACCTTGAACTCATGGTGATCCTCCTACCTCTGCTTCCTGAGTGCTGGGATTAAAGGCGTGCGCCCCCATGCCTGGCTTTTTTTTTTTTTTAATTGAGATAGGATCTCATGTAGTCTAGGCTGGCCTGGCTGTGTAACCAAGGATGACGAGCGCCAGATCCTTCTGCTTCTACTTTCCAAATGCTGGCATTACAGGTATGCCTCACCAACTCCTGAGGATTTATGCAGTGTTGGGGATTGAGCCCAGGATTCCTTGCATACTAGGCAAACATTCCACCAACTTGGTCACTTCCTCAGCCCCAGGAGTAGGTTTTGGTGAGGTCAAGACCCTGAATTACTTAAATCCTATCACTTTCTAGTTGGATCTTGGTTATCTAGCTCAAAGATACTCTAAAAGGGTACACACTTGTTTATTCTTTATCCGTACTGCTTTAAGGGAAGATTCTGTGGTTTTCATCAAAAGCTCAAAGGAGATCATAACCCTCCCCAAGTCATTAATAATCTTGGGTTCCAATCTAAATTCTTCCTGAAAGTGATGGAGGTTTCTGCACAAGGACAGCCAGAATTTGCTCATCAATGCAGCATGCCCACTGCAAAGCCAAACCTGAATTTTGTATGTGGCATCTATGAGAGAAACTGAGGCT
Source organism: Zapus hudsonius (assembly GCA_004024765.1). NCBI lineage: Eukaryota > Metazoa > Chordata > Mammalia > Rodentia > Dipodidae > Zapus > Zapus hudsonius. The sequence goes on along the minus strand of PVHP010030896.1, from coordinate 17,777 downwards.
TCCAAGGGAAGAGCCTTGAGTCCGGGGAAAGTGAAAAGAAACAGACTTTTAGAGAGAATGGAACCACAAGCATGTGGCATCTGTTGTAGAAATATCCAGTAACAAAGTCTTCGCAGCAAGAGGAGTGGGGAGTTTAATTTACACCTGGGCCCGGGATCCAAGCATAAGTGAAGAATTGGCCCTGAACCCCAGTTACAAGGAAATTTTATAGAAGGATACAGAGATGTGTATGTGACATTTAGGCATGTAAATTACAAGCACCTAGCAACTCACACATTTACAATGGGTTCAGATAATCCTCCTGCCTCAACTTTTCCTAACTTCCTTATCACAGTTAAAACAATTCTTTTGTCTCGCAGAACTTCAAAGCTCTGGTAGTTTCTCACCTCATGCTATGTGACTGGTCATCTGTGTCTTGAAGAATGTAACAATGATTATAGGGGAGGGAGCAGTGAGCTCATGCTCATTTTGCTACAATACATCTATGAGAGAAACTGAGGTTTCCAAGAGCAAGTGGAAGGTGGAACCTAGGTGTGTGGGTAGGGAGAGTTAGGAAACACATGGCATCTGTCACGTGCTTTCCCATGGAGGGAAGTTAAGAGAGCTTAAGGAAAAACAGCTGAGGGAAAAAATGTGCTTAGAAGGAACACACATGGCACTTGCCTAGTGCCTTCCCTTGGAGAGAAGAAAGGAGTTAGTGGGAATACCCACGTGGTGGATTCAGAGACCATATAGGAAGGTTGGATATCTAATTGGAGATAAGAAGTTACCCCAAACTAAAGCAGAGGCAAACAGAGAAGTTTTGATTAAGAAACAGGGCTATGCTTTCCCATCTCTACCCAACCAGGCTGCTGGGTGGGGGTAGGAGCTAAACTCATGTGGGTCTGAGCAGGAAGAGCCAAGAAGCTCACAACCAAGGGTCTCCGGAAAGAGGGGAGGGTCACAAGCAGACCACCACCTCTATAGTGTCAGATTCAGGCATGCAGGGCTTGGAAGACTCAATTGGTTAGATTTGGAGGGTGGATCTCAGAGCCAGCCCGCTTGGGTAGTACTGTGCACTAGACTGTGGGCAACAGGAGGCATTGATCAGTCTCAATCAGACACGAGTTCCATTGCTTGCCCAAGGCAACATGGCACGTAGAGTAACATCTCCTGGTTCTCTCTGGGCCTCATTTCACTGAAACTGCCTCAAAGAAGCTAGCATCCTCCTATTCTCTTAGTAGGCTTTGCAAGCAAGCGCCTTTAACCATTGAGCAATCTCTCCAGGCTCTTTCTTCAGTTTTAACCCTTGACCCTCTTTTTTTTTTAAAAAAAATATTTTATTTATTCATTTTCAAGCAGAGAGAGAGAGAGAGACACACACACACACAGAGAGAGAGAGAGAGAGAGAGAGAGAGAGAGAGAGAGAGAGCACACCAGGGCCACCACCTTGTGGGTCTGGCTTATGTGGGACCTGGGGAATTGAACCCAGGGCCTTAGGCACTGGAGGCAAGTGCCTTAACCGCTGAGCCATCTCTCCAGCCCTCCCTTGACCCTCTTGTTCCCATGGTCTAAACTCCCTTATTTCTTAACAATCACCAGTGACTTTACCTCCTGATTTACAGTCTTCCTTTTTAAAACTCCATCAGCGGATTTCCTTGGCTTTCTCATTTCTGCTGCCTGGTCTTGTGTTGGGATTTATGAACTAGTGCTGTTTGACTTAGAAACTCAATGCCACCTTGACCCCAGGAATCTGCTCATACTTGACTGCGCTGGTCTAGTTAACAGAGATGTCCTGTCGTTTCCATGATCATCCATTAGCCAGTTTTTCATGTCATATTTGGAAACCTCAACTGTAGTCTGTTTATTTTTCCCCAATAAAATCTACCACTCGTACCGTTTTAGCCAACTTCTCACATCGCTACTAACCACCCAACCCCTCTAGTTTCTTCTCGCGTGCAGGCTGGCTTCTCCAGACACTACTCTTCCCGGCCTCACTTCCCACAGGCTCTCGCGAGATTTGGCATCTTCGGCCCCGGGCGTACTTCTCGCGAGACTTCAGACAGGGCTGGCCCGACATGGCGGAAGGTAGGGTTCCTGCGGGGCCGCGCGGGTAGGCGCGTAGCTGTGGGGCGGCTCCTGGGTTCTGGGAGTCGCCAGGGCCGGGGGTGGTCGTAGGGGCCGCCGGGGGTCTCGCGAGCCTTCCCCCGCTGGACCCTGCGGGCCGGGGTCCCCAGTGCTGTTCCTATGGTAACGCCCCTCGCGCCGCCCGGGCCGGGGAGGGAGGAAGGATCTCCGCCCGCCTCGGGAGTGAAGGTGGGTGGGTGGTCGAGGGGGCTCCGTGCAGGGCCGGCTGTGCCGGGACGGCGGTGGAAGTGACCCTCTCCTTAGGAAACCGAAACTGCTGTCATGGCAGGTTCTGCATCCGGAAGGGATGCACCCCTCGCCCGCCCAATGGGGGCTCTTTCTCGGGGGAGCGGGGCTTTCTTGGTAAGGGGATTGGGCAAGTGTCACTCTGCTGGCACCAGGTGCGTCCCGGCCCGCGCGCGGGTGCACTCTGATCCTGCAGGTGAAGGCATCTGGTGCTGCTAAGTATTCTGTGATGGAGAGACCTGTCCTGTTGAGTTTAGAGTTAAACTCTGTATTTCTTAACTTTGAGATTAGGGTAACTATAAATTATATAGGCTTCTCTGATTTGGATTAGGTTTAAGAAAAAAAACTTGTAAGGGAGGACTCAAATGTGTTGTTTTCCCTTTTGTAAAATATTTTTATTTTCAAGGAGAGAGAGAGAGAGGGGAGAGACTATGAATGAACATGGTTGCACTAGGGCCTCTAGCCCCTGCAAACAAACTTCAGGTGTGTGTACCCTTTTGTGCTTCTGGCTTCAATTGGATACTGGGGAATTGAACTTGGGTCAATAGGCTTTGCAGGCAAGCACCTTAGCCTCTGAGCCATCTCTCCATCCCTGCTTTCCCTTTTTTTTTTTTTTTTTTTTTGAGGTAGAGTCTCGCTCTAGTCCAGGCTGACCTGGAATTCACTATGTAGTCTCAGGGTGGCCTTGAACTCACGGCAATCCTCCTACCTCTGCCTCCCGAGTGCGCTGGGATTAAAGGCGTGCGCCACCACGCCCAGCTTTTCCCTTTTTATATAAAGGAAGTGAGGTTAACTTTATAGATCTATTTTTCATTGTTTTTTATATATTTATTTATTTTTATTTTTTGAGGTAGAGTCTGGTTCTAGCCCAGGCTGACCTGGAATTCACTATGTAGTCTCAGGATGGCCTCGAATTCTCAGTGATTTTCCTACCTCTGCCTCCCAAGTGCTGGGATTAGAGGCGTAGCAACACTGTGCCGGGTTCCTAGATCTACTGTTTATTTTTCTACCAGTTTTAAACCCCTTTGGAGGTACAACTAAAGGCGAATACTAGCTGACAGCAGAGGAGCAAGCCAAGAAAATGAAAGAGCAAGATGTAATGGTGCACACCTGTAGTCCCCAGTGCTTCAGCAATGGAGACAGGAGGATCAGGCCTGGCATTCTTGAGATCCTGTCTCAAAAACAAAACAAATTAACCAAAACCTAGTTTTTGTGTAAGCCACAGAATGCTGTTTACAGGTGCAGCCAGTGACACGGAGCTTGTCACACAGTAGTGAGGAGGGTAGGAAGGTTCAGGAAGGCGTATGAAATAATGGGCAGGCAGTCTAGTTCTTTTACAGTAGGATGGGAAGTTAAGAGTTTGAAAGGGTAGAAGGTGTCTGGTTGTTTCCTTTTCCTTTTTTTTTTGTTTTTGGTTTTTCGAGGTAGGGTCTCCCTCTAGTCCAGGCTGATCTGGAATTCACTATGTAGTCTCAGGGTGGCCTTGAACTCAAGACAATCCTCCTACCTCTGCCTCCTGAGTGCTGGGACTAAAGGCATGCGCCACCACGCCGGCTTTTTTTCCTTTCATTCAGTAGTTTTACTGAGCAACTAATGTGCTGGTTTCAGGCAGCCATTAGTATAATGTGGTGTTTTTTTTTTTTTTTTTTTTTTTTTTCCGAGGTAGGGTCTCTCTCTAGTTCAGGCTGACCTGGAATTCATTCTGTAGTCTCAGGGTACCTCTGCCTCCCGAGTGCTGGGATTAAAGGTGTGTGCCACCAAGCCCGGCTATACTGTGTTCTTGTAGTGTTCTTGTAGTGGCCTTGAGACATTTAGCTAGTAGAATGTACACCTTAAACAAAACATCTTTCAGGATTAATTTGGTTGGGGAGGTTGGAGGGGCCAAGGGATGATAATCTTTGGTTGTGATTAAATAGTTTTATATTTCATGTATTCCAATTTCCTGGTCTTAGTCTCAGTTGAAGTTTGGAAATGATGTTACAGAAGATCACAATAAAAACCAAGACACCATTAGAGAATACTTTGAAAATTTATACTCCAAAAAGCTGAAAAGTTTAGAGGAAATAGACAAATTTCTAAACACATATAACCTCCCAAAATTAATTGTTTGGCATCAATAACTTGGACCCATTACAAGCAGTGAGCTTGAACATGTAATAGACCATTTCCTCACAAAGGAAGCAGTGTTGCAATGTTTGGTTAGGAAAAGTTGAGGAAGGCATTCTGAACTGCTGGAGTCAGCTCACTGAACTGAAGGCAAGTGCTGTGCAAAGACAGTGACGTTAGCAGAAAATGACTTGTGGGGTGTTACTTATTTGATGTCACTTGTACTTTAATCAGGATTTTCAGAGTTGGCTGTTCGGAGATATTCATAATCACTGATAACAAAGTTTTGTGAGCTGGAAGACTTATCAGTTTTCCTGATAACTTGGTGGTTTGGTGGTGTGTGTGGGAAAAGTTGAGAAACCAAGTACACAGTTCTTGTTTCTATATAGTAACTTTCTATGTGACTTGCTAGAAAATAAACTTTTCTTTCTTTCCATTAATTTTTCATGGTTATTCATTTGGTTACATGCAGATACTTAGCTCTCATCTGTCTAAACTTGATTTCTGTTCCTACTCTGTGAACATTTTTGTGGCTGGGCTGTCCTAATCTGTGCTTCCTTCCAAACTTAAAGGAACTATTTTAAAAACTTCCAGGCTGGAGAGATGGCTCAGCTATTAAGGTTCTTGCCTGCAAAGCCTAACATCCTGAGTTCAATTCCCCAGTACCCACATAAAGCCTGATGCACAAAGTCAGCCCGTTCTGTCTCTCCTCTCTCTTCTCTCCTCTCTCTGCTTGCAAATAAGTAAAAAATATTTTTAAAAAACTTCCTACATGGTCTTCCTGCTTTTACTTTTTTTCCTCATTGGCTTTGCTTCCCATAGCCTATATTTAGTTTTCTAGTGCTCATTTTAAAACCAAACAGATCTTATCTAGGTGTGCTGTGCAGTAGCCAAGCATGGTGACACACACCTGGAATCTCAGCACTCAGGCGTCATAGGCCAGAGAATCAAGAGTTCAGGTCATCCTCAGCTACATGGCAGGTTAGAGGCCAACCAGGGTTACATGAGACCTTGTCTTAAAAAAACTAAAAAAATAAATCTTTTCTGTCCCATTCTTGTCACCTTTGCCCTCTGTTCAGTTTCCTTTGATTCTCCATGCCTTTTTTTAAAAAAAAATCTTCCTTTATTTATTCATTTTCAAGCAGAGAGATAGAGAGAGAGAGAGAGAGAGAGAGAGAGAGAGAAAACGCGAGAGAGCGAGCACACCAGGGCCCCCACCTTGTGTGTCTGGCTTATATGGGTCCTGGGGAATTGAACCTGGGGCCTTAGGCACTGGAGGCAAGTGCCTTAACCACTGAGCCATCTCTCCAGCCCCCCCCCCCTTTTTTTTTTAAAAGCAGGGTCTGGCTCCAGTCCAGGATGACCTGGAGCATACACTATAACCCAGGCTGGCCTCAACTCACTGTGTCCCTCCTACCTCAGCCTCCCAAGCCCTGGGATTAATGGTGAAAAGCCAACATACCTACCTTCTGTGGTCTTAAAGTATATTCCAAGGCCTTCCAATGTCCTTGAAATCCCTACAGGACTTGACACTAAAACTTGTTTCCTACTTCTCATTTGTTGTGCCCCATCGCATGACCCAGCCATCCTTCATCCTTGTACATTCTCCGTGCTGCTTCCTCTGTTTATGTTCTTGTAGTTCACTTGGCCTAGAATATCTTTCTTCATTTCTCCATGTAGCTAATAATGTTTTAATTTTTTGTTCAGTTGTCATTTTATCAGAAAGTTTTGCTCAGTGGAATGTAAACTGCATAAGAACAGGAACGTTTCCTGTTTTCCCCCTCCCCCCACTGCTGTGTTGCCTGACTTAGACTCATGCCATGGGAGCAGGGGGATTGTAGGCATGTATGAATTTGTTGAGCATTACTTAACATTTATCCAGTAAGGTGGGTATAGCTCAGTGCTTGAGTATGTGTTTGGCATGTTCTAGACCCAAACACATCCTTAGTTTCTTGTCCAGTAAGTTAGTAGTAGGTTCTGCTTTTATTAAGCTCTGAAAAGCATCAGTCTGCTATGAATTCCCTAACCAATACCTGGTATTTGGCATCTCACTTTGTAGCCCCTTTCTTGAACTCATAATCGTTCTGCCTACAGGCATGACAACCATACTGGGAGTTTTCATCTCATTTTAGTCTTAGCAAATAAAGTGTAATTCTTTGCTTGGATTGTAGGTCAGTCATAGAGTTTGCCTAGCGTGTGAGCCCTTGGGTCTAATCCCTAGCACACGAGTTCATAAATTCAGACTGCAGTGATCATAGGCCAGTCAGTTAACTTCTTTCAGTCTTGATTTGTGAAGTTGAAAAGAAATAATAGTACATGGCCGGGCGTGGTGGCGCACGCCTTTAATCCCAGCATTTAGGAGGCAGAGGTAGGAGGATCGCAGTGAGTTCAAGGCCACCCTGAGACTACATAGTGAATTCCAGGTCAGCCTGAGCTAGAGTGAGACCCTACCTTGAAAAACCAAAAAAAAAAAAAAAAAAAAAGTACATCATGAACACTTACCACAGTGCCTTCTGTTTGACCCTGGCCTTCAGTCTTTCTTAGTCTCTGAAATTGTTCTCTGCTTCCTTTCCTCAGTAAAATAAAAGTGAAAACTGGATGAAAAAAAAGGTGACATAAAGAAAATGTAGGAGCTGGAGAGATGACTCAGCAATTAAGGTGCTTGCTTGGAAACTCTGATGGCCTGGGTTCCATTCCTCAGTGCCCACATAAAGCCAGATGTACTAAGTGGCATATGTCTGGAGTTTGTTTGCAGTGGCAGGAAGCACTGGTGTACCCATTCTCTCTCTATCTGCCTCTTTCTCAAATAAAAATTTAAAAAAAACTAAATGGGTTGTGAAATAGAAAACTAATCATAGACTTTTATTAAGCTAATGAAATTTGGTCAGGAAAATACTTGGGACAATTCAAATCATAAGATAAAGATGTTCCTTATTCTGGTGTTCAGTGGTCAGTATAGTAGCCACTCGCTAGATAGAGCTACCTAAATTTAAAATTAAGTAATATTAACCAGTTAGTTTCTGGTCACAACAGAAAGTTGCTCAGCAGCCATGTAAGTAGTGGTTCTGTCACTGGATGGTGCGGATTACTAGAATAAGATTACTAGAACACTTGGATCATGGCAGAAAGTGCTATTGGATAGTACTGTCCAGAAAATGCTCAATGAGCATAGGCTGGTAGAAATGTGCTTGTTCCAGGCTTGACGTTTATTTATGGTTTTACTCATTCAACAAATATCTCAGGCCACTGATAATTCCATATAATCTGTAGACCTCTTGAACATCTCTTCTATATAATTTCTTCCTTTCTCTACCTTTCCTTTCTTTTACTGTGTCACTAGCTATCTCCACCTGTTTTATTCTTAAGGATTTTTTTATGCTTTTCCTTGTAACTCAAGTGACCCACATCATCTCTTGACTACAGATGGTTTTTTGGCATTTTTTTTCTTTTTCACAAAGATTATCCATTCACTAGTAACTGTGGATGTTCTTGAGGAGAGCTCTAAATTGTGCTGAGATACGTGAGGTTTAGTCATGGGCCAAGTGACTTACAGTATCATTACTGACAGGTCAAGAAATTGCTGGGCTGGAGAGATGGCTCAGCGGTTAAGGCACTTGCCTCTGATGCCTAAGGCCCCGGGTTCAGTTCCCCAGTACCCACATGTCAGATCCACAAGGTGGTGGCCCTGGTGTTCTCTCCCTCCCTCCTTCCCTCCCTCCCCCCTCTCTATTTCCCTGCTTGAAAATTAATAAATAAAATATTTTTTTAAAAAATTAGAAATTGCTGTTTTCAGACTCGTTGAATCTGAGTAGGTTGACCTACTGTGCTATTTGTTAGCTCTACCTAGTGGGGAGAGAATGGGGTAAGCATCGAGTGGAGGCAGTAGTAGTCTGTAGTTAAAATAGATCTGAAACGTCATCACAGGGAATTCTGAAGTCTAAGAGGTAAAAACAACAAAAACAAAACGTGTGAGGGCTGGAAGGTAACTCAGTCCATAAAGTGCTTTGTTTGCAAGCATGAGGATCTGATTCATCCCAGTACCCAAGTAGTAAATGAGCCCGTTAATCCAAGCCCTGTGGAGGCAGAGACAGGCATCCCTGGAGCTCACTGTTCTGCTAGTCTAGCCTAATTGGTGAGCTCCTGGCCAACTGGAGACCATGTCTCAAGAAAGGTGGACAGTCAGTGAGTGTATTGAGGAATGATACCCAAGGTTTGCCCTCTGGCCTCCATATGTGGGGGCACATACACACTTATTCCCACAGACATGAGCATATATACACACACGCATGCACACCACACATGCCAAAAAAACATATATGAGAAGCTGTATTATAAGGTGAAAATTGTTTAGGAACAATTTTGAAATTTCAGAATAGGAAGAGATTTTTCTAGGAATGTGGTGGGATGTATCATCTTTGTTTCAGGAATGTTTCAATTGTGCTTTGAAAAATAACCCTTTTGAACAGGGAGTCTTGAGGGTGGGGAAAGTTCACTATTGTCTGTGGACGGGGTAGCAAGATATGATGTTAGAACAGTATGTCAAGGGCTGGATGTTGGAGGGCATTGGTTAAACTTTGGGGTTCTATTCTGTGGGCCAGAGAATGTCATTGCTGAAAGTTACCATCCAAGGGAAGTGAGGGTTACCTTTGTGTGAGTCATGTTGAAATGGCTGTGGTGTAGAGGATGGATTAGAGAGCAAGCTATAGCAATTGATGATTCATCTGGTAAGGGACATGAAGGCTTCTGAGGACAAATGTGAGAGAGAATAATAGAGTTGAAGGACCTTTAAGAAGGGTGTGGTGGTATATGCTTTAAATCCACCACTTGGGAGGCTGAGGTAGGAGGAGTGCTGTGAGTTTTAGGCCAGCCTAGGCTGGAGTGAGACCCTACCTTGAAAAAAACAAAAAAAAGAAAAAGAAAACAAAAAGGACTTTTTTGTACAGAAAACTGTACAGATGTCTAGGGGGTTTGTGATAACTCTAAGGCTGGGCTTAATGAAGAGGATGAACAGATTTGAGAACAAATACCTTGACTTCAGTTTTATTTTAAATATTTTTTATAATTTATTCGCAAACAGAGAGGAGAGAGAGAATGACAATGGTCACACACTAAGGCCTCTAGTCGCTGTAAACAAACTCCAGATGTATGTGTCCCTTTGTGCACCTAGCTTTATATGGGCACTGGTGAGTCGATCTCTGGCCATTAGGTTTTGCAGGCAACTGCTTAGCCATCTGTCCAGCCCTTGACTTTAGTTTTGTACATACTTTGTTGTTCTGATATACCACTAATATTGAAAGTATTTCTGGGTTGATGGGAATTGGAGGTGGAAATGAGCTAGTTCACTGTGAAGTCAGCCTTATTAGTGCTGAACAGGGAGAGGTTTTGAAAATTATATGTCATGCCACTGACTTTAAAGGTAGGCAAAGCAGAGTTGTATGATTCAGGAACAATAGGTATAAACTACCATGTTAGAAATGGTAAACTGAAGGCTGGAGAGATGGTTTGGCAGTTAAGGTATTTGCCTACAAGGCCTAAAAACAGATTCAGTTCCCCATGTAAACCCATGTAAAGCCAGATGCTCAAAATGGCTCATGCATCTGGATTTCATTTGCTCTGGTACACTCATTCTGATTCTTTCTCTGTCTCTGTCTCTGTCTCTGTCTCTCTCTCTCTCTCTGCTTGCAAATAAATGAAATATTAAAAAGCAAGAAATGGTAAAAGGAGCAAAAGAGAGTGGGGAAGACAAACTTTCTCAGTAAGCATGCACATTGTGTTAACGAGTTTTCTCTTCTGTTTTTTTGTTTGTTTGTTTGTTTTTTTTTCCGAGGTACCACCACACCCAGCCTCTCTTCTGTATTAATCCTGACTCTCATATCAGTAACCTTGAATCCATTTCTGATTTCCTCACCAGCATTTAGTCATGAGTCCTGTGGTTTCCTGTGCAGCTCTCCTATCTTCTTTCTCCTCTGCTGTCATTCCATTGGTTCTGACTACTGGTTATCAGATCAGAGAAAGCTAAACATTAGTCACCTGGGGAGCTTTTTTGAAAAAATAACTTAGGTATATATGTATGTGTTTGAGAGCAAGACAGAAAAACAGAGAGGCAGAGAGTGTATATGTGGGCATACTGGGGTCTCTTTCATCTGAAAACTAGCTCCAGACTCATGGGCCACTTGGTGCATCTGGTTTACGTGGCTACTGGGGAATTGAACCTAGGCCATCAGACTTTGTAAGCAAACACCTTTGACTGCTGGCCATCTCTCCAGTCCATGGGGAGATTAGTGTGTGTGCTGACCTGGAATTCACTGTGTAGTCTCAGGGTGGCATCGAACTCATGGCAATCCTACCTCCTGAGTGCTGGCACTAAAGGCATGTGCCACCACACCCAGCTTTATGGTGTCTTTTGAGTCATCCTGGTGGTCACCACCATCTGACAAGAGAAAGATTTTTTTTTTTCAAGGTAGGGTCTCGCTCTAGTCCAGGCTGACCTGGAATTCACTATGTAGTCTCAGGTGGCCTTGAACTCACGGCAATCCTCCTACCTCTGTCTCCCGAGTGCTGTGATTAAAGGTGTGTGCCACCACGCCCAGCTGAGAAAGATTTTTTTTAAGCTTTTATAGATAGCTTCCATAATTATAGACAATAAGCCATTTTGATTCCCTCCCTACACTCTCATATATGTCTTTCCCCTTCTCAATTAGCCCCTGTTTTGTTTCAGTGTCATCATTTTTTCCTCTCCTTACATGTAAGTGTTATCAGGCACTGCGAAATCATGAATATCTCTCTTCCTCAATAGACCCTGAGCCTGGGGAGGTGTGATAGAGATGTCCCAGTGCTGAACACTCACTCCACTGTTGTTTCTTCTCAGTATTATGGTGTCTTTTGAGTTATCCCAGTGGCCACTGCCATCTGAAAAAGAGAAGTTTCTCTAGACAAAAATGAGAGTAGCATTACTATTTGGGTATGCTTATTTATTTATTTTTAAATATTTTATTTATTTTTCAAGCAGAGAGATACAAAGAGTACAGAGAGCGAGAGCGCACAGCACCAGGGCCACCACCTTGTGGGTCTGGCCCATGTGGGTCCTGGGGAATTGAACCCAGGGCCTTAGGCACCAGAGGCAAGTGCCTTATCTGCTGAGCCATCTCTCCAGCCCTGGGTATGCTTATTTAAAAACAAAAAATGCTTGTAAAGTAGTTTGGTTGGCATAATATATACATTTAGCCAGACAACAGCAGGTGTTACTCCTCCAGGGCTCATGACCTCCCCCACTATATGGTTTTTACTAGGTCTTCTATACCAGGCATGCTTTTCCCTTCTGTGGAGCGGGCCTTCAGTCCAATTAGAAAGCAAATGGTTTCCCCATAATAGATGTGCCACTATTGTCCCAGTTGGCACATATGGTCTGGCTGGTCTATCTTAAGGCTTGCAAGGTTCACTGATGTTCACCACTGTTGAGGACTTCTCTCTTCCAAAGGGCTGCATGCAGTCATAGCTTTTACCAGCTTTCTGTCAGCTGGTTAACAGGGAGGAGGTTTCCAGTTCAGCTCCATCTTGATTTCTCAGTGACCCGCAGCCCAAGCATATGTGGTCTTCAGCAATAGGGTCTTACCATCTCAAGAGCTTTAGCAATGGACTATAATGTTTTGGGGGCCTCAGAAACATCCCTGGCCAACAACTCATTGGAAGATATCCCATCCCTGGCACTGAAGTTTTTCTAGTTACTATCTATGGCTACTGGGTGTGCCATTATCTGAGGGAGAATGTATGGCATTTGGCTTCCTGGGCCTGGGTTACCTCACTTAATATGATCCTTTCCAGATACATCCATTTCCCTGCAAATTTCATAATTTTATTTTTCTTTACCACTGAATAAGTACTCCATTGTATAAATGCACCACATCATCATTATCCATTCATCAGTTGAGGGACTTCTAACCATTTTCTAGCTATTGTAAATAGAGCCACAATAAACATAGATGAACAAGTATCTCTAGGGTAGTGACTAGAGTCGTTAGGATATATGGCAAGGAATGGTATAGCTGGGTCATATGGTAAATCTATTTTCAGCTGTCTCAGGAACATCCACACTGATTTCCACAATGGCTATACCAGTTTACACTTCCACCAGCAGTGTGTGTAGAAGGGTTCCTATTTTTCCACATCCTCACCAGCATTTATTGTCATTTGTTTTTTTTGATGGTAGCCATTCTGACAGGAGTGAGATGGAATCTCAGAGTAGTTTTAATTTGCATTTCCCTGATTAATAAGGAGGTAGGATGTTTATAGGCCCTTTGTGTTTCTTCTTTTGAGAACTCTATTCAGTTCTGTACCCCATTTTTTGATTGGGTTGTTTGATTTCTTATTATTTAGTTTTTTGAATTCTTTGTAAAACCTGGATATTAATCCTCTGTCAGATGTATAGCTGGCAAACATTTTTCCCATTGGGTAGGTTGCCTCTTTGCTCTGTTTATAGTGTCTTGCTGTACAAAAGCTTTTTAATTTTGTGAGGTTCTAATTGTTGATTAGTGATTTTACTTCCTGAGCAACTGGGGTTATGCTCAGAAGGTCCTTGCCTAGGCCAGTATGTTGAAGCATTTCCCCTACCTTTTTTTCTAGCATTATCAGAACTTCAGGTCTGATATTAAGGTCTTTGATTCATTTGCACTTGATTCTTGTTCATGGATAAAACTCTATCCTTCTACATCTAGATAACCAATTTTCCCGGCAAATTTGTCTTTTTTTCCAGTGAATATTTTTGGCCTTTTTGTCAAAAATCACTGCTAAAATTGTGACTAGTGAGAACTATAGGAGTACAGAGAAAGGAAATGTCAGGATTGTATTAATCTAAAAAGACATGTTAGCCTTGTGTAGTGGTGTGTGCCATCCCAGCTACTTGGGAGGCTGATTTCTGGACCAGCCTGGGCAAATTAATCAGACCTCATCTCAACTTAAAAAAAAGGGCAAAGGACTGTAGAGATGGCTCAGTGGTTAAGGCACTTGTCTGTAACACCTAAAGACCTGGGTTTGATTTTCTATTACCTAGGTAAAGCCAGATGCACAAGGTGGCACATGCATTTGGAGTTTGTTTACAGAGGCCCTGGTGCACCTATTCTCTCTCACTGTCTCTCAAATAATTTTTTAAAGGAAAAAGAGGCGGAAAAACAGACTGAAGATACATAGCTCCAGGGGTCCAACCCCTAGTACACTCAGATTGTTTCTGAACACAGCGTGGGTTGAAGAGAGTAGAGATCACATTTAAGGGTTAAATGGAAAGAACATGTTTAATTCCTGGACTAATGATCTTTGTGGCATTTGCCTGCAAAGCCTGTTGGCCTGGATTTGATTCCCCAATACCCACATAAAGCCAGATGCACAGTGTTGCATATATCCCAAGTTGTTTGCAGTGGCTGGAGGCCCTGGCATGTCCATATGCTTGATTGCTTTTCTCCTTTTTTTCCTTTCTTTTCCTTTTTCCTTTCCTCTTTCTCTCTCTTTCGCTTTCTCTCTCTCTCTTTCCCCCCTTCTCTGTCCTCCATCCCTCCTCTCATATAAATAAAAATACTTTAAAAAACAAATCTTTGCTATTCTGACATGGGAGCTGGTATCAGACAGTATAGTACGGTATAATGGGAGACTCTTGAGGGTTAGTTGTTGCTATTACAGATAACTGAGAAAATTAAAAAGGAGGAAGAATTGGCTGAGGATGTAGCTCAGTTTGTAGAGTGCTTGCCTAGCATTCATGATGGTTAGGTTTTGTTGTCAACTTGATCTTTTTAAATATCTTGGGTAGGTCTCTGAGGATGTTTATAGGAAGGCAGCCTCTCAGGAAGGAGCAGGATGTAAAGAAGTTCAAAGAGGCTAGAGGTAAACATCCTTTCCTGTTTGGGCCATGCAGGAAGGAAATTCCAGAGATTCAGGAAGCCATTAAGTTTGGGGAAGGGTTGTAAGACCTCATCTTAAGGCTTTTGGGGAAGAAATTCCTTGGCTATCGTGCCTGTTCCCTGTTCTGTGTGTGTGGTGTAGGTGATGGGTTTTTCTCTCTGCTTGGACCTGTGAAAGAAGGCCAGCCTCTTTCGCTGTTACGGAACTTCCCCTCAATCTGTAGTTTCAATGAATACTTTACTCCCCCAAATTGTGCCTGGTTTGAAGATTCATCCCAGCGATGTGTGGCTGACTACGACAGATCCCCAGAACTTCATAAACTGGGTGTGGTGGCACATGCCTATGCATTTTAGTGATGGAGGTAGAAAGATCAGAAGTTTAAGGTCAGGGGCTGTTATAGGTGCTTGCTTGCAAAACCAACTAGCCTAGGTTCAGTTCCTCAGCACACACATAAATTCAGAAGCTTCATGTATAAGCTGGTGTTTGAAGCAGCCAGAGACCCCAGTGCATGCACACACAGGCTAATAAAGTTTTTCTTTTTCTGAATTTGTAAAATATTTATTGAGAGAGAGAGAGAGAGAGAGAGAGAGAGAGAGAGAGAGAGAGAGAGAGAGAGAGAGATTGAGAATATGGGCAGCCAGTGCCTCCTGCTGCTGCTTATATAACTCCAGTTCAATATACCACTATGTGTATCTTTATGTGGGTACTAGGGAATCAAACCTGGGATGTCAGGCTTTGCAAGCAAATGCCTTTAACCACTGAGCTATCTCTCCAGTCCCCAATTTTTAAAAAAGAAGTTCAAGTTTACCTTCCAACACACAGCAAGGTTGAATCTCGTGTGGGCTACATGAGACCTTGTCTTTAAATAGAGAGATATGGCTGGGGAGATGGCACGTTTAGTAATGTGCCTGCTGTACAAGCTCGAGGACCTGAGTTCAGGTCCTTAGCACTCATGTAAAGCCAAATACAGGGGAGCATGCCTGAAATCCTCATGCTGGGGAGGCAGAGAAGGATTTTTAGGGATTGCTGGCTAACTAGTCTAGCTGCCTCTGTGAGCTCCAGGTCCAGTGAGAGACCTTGTCTTAAAAGATAAGGTAGACAGTGGAAGCATGAACTCTCTAGCCTTACATTGTTTGCAGTTCCCTTCCCTCTACCTCAAAGAGCAGGAGACAAATTCTAGCTATGGTGCTTCCTCAAATGTTACCTCCTGCCAGGTGTGGTTGCACATGCCTTTAATCCCAGCACTTGGGAGGCAGAGATAGGAGGATCACCATGAGTTCGAGGTCACCCTGAGACTACACAGTGAATTCCAGAAGACCCTACCTTGAAAAACCAATACCACCACCAACAAAAAAATGCTACTTTCTGCCTCCAGTAGCCAGCCACCCCCATAGCTGCCTATGCACAGTGCACAGGCTTCCCTCGCTCCTTCCTCAGGCCTGTCCAGGCACGAGCAATGCTCTCCTCCCTCTGCCTTGCCACCATGCCCCAGCCTGGATTATGACTTACTTGCTCTGAAGGCATGTTTGACCCTCAGCAGTATGATCCCATTCAAAGCTCCGTAGATGGAGAGTCTTGCTACACTTCAAAGCGCTTCTAGCACTCATGCAGATGGGGATGATGGGCTGGAAAATATTCAGTATACCTACCAACTCAGCCTTGCTCTTTAAGTCAGGGTCTCATTCTAGCCCAAGCTGACCTGGAACTCATGATGATCCTCCTACCTCAACCTCTCCAGTGAGTGCTAGGATTAAAGGCATGGACCATCATGCCTGGCTGCATTGCTCCTTCTATCAGTATTACAGAATGACCAAATGGTCCAGAGATACCTTAAAAATTTTTTTATTTTATTTATTCGTTTTCAATCAGAGAGATACGGGGGGGCAGGGCCACCACCTTGTGGTTTTGCCTTATGTGGGTACTGGGGAGTTGAACCCAGGGCCTTAGGCACTGGAGGCAAGTGCCTTAACCGCTGAGCCATCTCTCCAGCCCCAGAGAGAGACATTTTTAAGTGTGCAGCCTATGGGGTGTGATTCACCTGTATTCATAACCTGAAACAGCACATGCTTATCCACTCAGGAATTACATTATTTCATTGTGACCTCTGTTCACCAGAAAAGTGAACAGAGGGTACACATTACCCAGCACATTACCCTCTGCCTCCTGGGGAAGCACCATAGCTGGTGCTTGTCCCCTGCTCTTTGGGATAGAGGGAAAAGGAACTGCAACCAGTGTAAGGCTGGAGTGTTAGCAAAGTTCACCAGAGCTTACTTGATAAAGATGTGATGCCCCTAAAGCATGAAGGTTAATGCCATTTGCAGTGCTAGATATAAAGTGCCACTTTCACTTCCTCCATAGGTACCATATGAGGATTTTCCAGAACATTACCCATAAGCCTTGGACTTACTAGTGTAAAACATGTGGCACCATGTTCACCAAGTCCGGAAATGTAATCACATATCGGAGGAGTCTAAACCATGAAGCAGCAGAGTTATTGAACAACTTCTGGAACAGTAGTTCTTAGTACAAGGCTCCATAAGTGAAGAGCAAGAAAGACCCTAGTTCAGTATGATCTTGGAGAACCGTTTTGAAAGCAACTCCTATGTCCAAATATCTGCAATTTTGTAGGTCTCCTCAGCCTACAACTGTGAAAGCACTTTCCCCTTAGGGTCTTGTCATAGTCAGCCACAGGCCGCTGGGATGAATCTCCAGACCAGGCACAATTTTGGGGAGGAAAGTATATATTGAAGTAACAGATCCAGGGGAAGTTAAGGAAAGACTGCCCCCCTTTCACAGATCCAAGCAGAGAAAAGAGGCCCAGCACCTCCAAAGCAAGCAAGCAACTCTTAATACACTGTCACTCACAAAACAAGATTGCCAGACTTGGGTTCCAGCTGCTCTGTAGCCCTAGAATTTTGCATCCAATTTAGAAATACCTCAGGGCCAGACCCCAGGAGGCCAGGCCAAAGTGACACCTCCTTCAGCCAGAAGATTGGAGACACTTCACAATTATAATAAACACAATTATAATAAATTCTATTGGGGGACATCTATTCAAACTATCACAGGTCTCTTGGTGGTCTTGGGAAAGGAAACTCAAGAGCAATCAAAGATCAATGCTTGTGCCAAGGCTACCAGAGATGATTCCCCCAAATCAGAGCTTTCTTCAATAACTATTGGGTAATTTTGTGCTTTGGCTTCTTTTTCGAAGTGTTTGTACTTGGTTTTGTACATTTAAGTGGGGAAGAATTTCCCTTTTCACTTTGTAAGGCCAGAAACTGATGTGTTTTTACAAATTTTTTTTTGTAACTGAAAGATTGCTTCTGTATGTATAAGTAATATTGGTTAATATTGATGCAGAACAGAAACTTATGAGACTTAACAGGAACCAGTTGATTTAAAAACATGCCCATTCTTTTTTTTTTTTTTTTTTT
>PVHP010030895.1:0-21378 GCA_004024765.1 Zapus hudsonius | reverse complement strand
AAGAAAAGAGAACTATAGACCCATATCTCTGATGAACTTAGATGCAAAAATCCTGAACAAAGTCCTAGCAAACCGGATACAACGCTACATTAAAAATATTATCCACCCTGACCAAGTTGGCTTTATCCCAGAGATGCAGGGATGGTTCAACATACGCAAGTCGATAAATGTGATACACCACATTAATCGGCTCAAACACCAAAACCACATGGTTATCTCAATAGATGCGGAGAAGGCTTTTGACAAAATTCAACACCTCTTCATGTTCAAAGCTCTCGAAAGAATAGGCATAGATAGCCTATTTCTCAATTTAATAAAGTCAATTTACAAATCTCCTAAAGCACAGATCATTCTCAATGGGGAACGACTCAAGGAGTTCCCACTCAATTCAGGAACAAGACAAGGCTGCCCACTCTCACCACTGCTCTTTAACATAAGTGCTTGAAGTTCTAGCTCAAGCGATAAGACAAGAGAAGGACATAAAAGGAATACAAATTGGAAAGGAAGAAATTAAACTATCCCTCTTTGCAGATGACATGATCCTTTATATATCAAACCCAAAGAATAGTATCAGTAACCTCTTGAAGGTGATTAATGCCTTCAGCAATGTGGCAGGATACAAAATTAACACACAAAAATCAGTAGCCTTCCTATATGCAGAAGGCAAGCAGACAGAAAAAGACATCAGAGAGTCTGTCCCATTTTCTATAGTCTCTAAAAAAATCAAATACCTTGCAATATCACTAACCAAGGTTGTAAAGGACTTATATAAGGAAAATATTGAAACACTTAAGAAGGAAATAAAGGAGGATGTGAGAAGATGGAAAGATATTGCATGCTCATGGATAGGGAGAATGAATATAGTAAAAATGGCAATCCTGCCAAAAGCGATCTCTCTTATTTCTTGTGGACTTTGCGAACTATTTTTAAGGTAAGTCTTAGAGAATCGCAACCAGTAACTAGGCAAATAGAAACTTTATTAATTGAAGAAGAGGATTTGGAAGGACAAGTTCTTGAAAGTCATTTACAAATGTGCATTCTAATTTGTTTCATTAAATAAAACTTTAAAGCCATAAATGTACATGCATGCATGTATGTGTGTACATGGACAACAGGCTCAATTTTTTCTACATTTAGAGTTCCATGTCTACCTAAAGATCTATAACTTCATGAATATAAAGTAAATTTTGAATTATCTAAGAACAAGTTGACATGTTTTTGAAGGAAGAGGTGGAAGACAGATTATAAACCATATTAAAAAACAAAAAAATTAAATTACTAACAATTATCTGAATCATCATTGTAAGAGCTATTTATTGTTTTGGGCTGTGCTGTCAATAGCCAATACCACAGTGTCTTTTTTGTCATCATTTAGGACTATGAGTTACCTGGCCAGCAGTATTGGCATGCAGCTCTTTACTCCTTAGCATGGCTGGCTCTCAGTGGAAGGGGAGGGAGTACTAGGTCCTGAGAGGAAAGCACAGAAGTGAACACTAGTAAAATCACCTATGAAGCAAAAATAACATATAAAAAACAGTAGGCTGTGAAGATGGCACAGCAGTTGAAGGTACATACTTGTGAAGCCTATTGGTACTGGTTTCCATTCCCCAGTGATTTGGTAAAGCCAGCTGCAAAAAGCAGCACATGAGCCCAGAGTTCCTCTGCAGCAGCAAGAGGCCCTGTTGCACCCATTCTTCCCTTCCTTCCTTCCTTCCTTCCTTCCTTCCTTCCTTCCTTCCTTCCTTCCTTCCTTCCTTCCTTCCTTCCTTCCTCTCTTTTTTCTTTCTTTCTTTCTTTCTTTCTTTCTTTCTTTCTTTCTTTCTTTCTTTCTTTCTTTCTTTCTTTCTTTCTTTCTTTCTTCCTTCTTTCTCTCTCTCTCTCTTTCTCTCTCTCTTTCTCTCTTTCTTTCTTTCTTTCTTTCTTTCTTTCTTTCTTTCTTTCTTTCTTTCTTTCTTTCTTTCTTTCTTTCTTTCCTTCCTTCTTTCTTTCTCTCTATCTCTTTCTCTCTCTCTTTCTTTCTCTCCTTTCTGTCTTTTTTCCTTCCTTCCTTCCATTATTCTTCCTTCCTTCCTCTCTTTTTTCTTTCTTTCTTTCTTCCTTCCTTCTTTCTTTCTCTCTCTCTCTTTCTCTCTCTCTTTCTTTCTTTCTTTCCTTCCTTCCTTCTTTCTTTCTCTCTCTCTTTCTCTCTCTCTTTCTTTCTTTCTCTCCTTTCTGTCTTTTTTCCTTCCTTCCTTCCTTCATTCCTTCCTTCCATTATCCTTCCTTCCTTCCTTCCTTCCTTCCTTCCTTCCTTCCTTCCTTCCTTCCTTCCTTCCTTCCTTCCTTTCTTTCTTTCTTTCTTTCTTTCTTTCTTTCTTTCTTTCTTTCTTTCTTTCTTTCTTTCTTTCTTTCCTTTCTCTTCTCTCCCTTTCTCTCCCTAGTATAAATAAATAAATAGAAATATTAAGAAATAGACAATCTAGTTTCTGCAAAGCGGCTTGCAAATTTACATACATTTAGGAATATATTATTTATGTGATTGGATATTCAATTGCCTATAACCTTCTGAACTATTGCTTTTGTGATTGGGTAGAAACAGTAACCTTGTTAAATCTAAAACACCTTTTCCACATTGCTGTCTTTTGTTTTCACGCTGACTTGATATTACGGGTGACTGTCACCTACCCTCTTCATTGTCTTGTTTGTAAATAAGTACTGGTGTGTTGATTGTATTTATGTACTTACCAGGGATGGAATGCGAAAATAATTGTGACCATCAAGTTGTTCTCCAAAACTTTTTGGGAACAGTTTAGTGATACTAAGAGTGATAAAAAGTTAGACAGTTCAGATAACATACTGGATTGCTCAATCGCCCTTTGGAGATGGCAAGAAGAGACCTTGAAAATGAGCAGTGCTCTCTCCCTTTCTCCACTCTCCCGTTGCTAGTCGAGATCTGCATTATCAACCTGTTATTTTCTATACCAGTAAACAGAAAACCATTAGCATTTTTGAAAAAAAACTTTACATTTTGTTGAAGAATATGTTCTCTTGGCAACCAGTCCTACAAGGCATTACTTCTGAAAATAATGGGGAACTATTAAGATGAATAAGCAGCCATGACAGGAATTAAAAAAAAAAAAAAACTTCTCCATGCAGCCAGGGAGATGGGATCCTTCAATGAGAGTGGATTTCAAGATACACTTACTATGGCCCAGCTGTTTGGGAACATTAAAAATCCCTTCACTTAAGCTGATGAAAGCTGAAGAAAAGACCAAATGTTTTCCATCTCAAAACACATTTTACTTAGCTGTGTTTTGAAAGCTGTTATCTAAACATTAAAAAAAATTCCAGTGTATTTTAACGTGATTCCTTCCTTGGGTGCAAATCGGGAGTTATAATTTAATTTAGGAAAGAGAATAAAAAAGGTGGAAGGAAAAAGCACATTTTATTCTCTTACTTTCTTGTTTATCTTTCCTTAAAGTACTTGTAGGACATAAAACAGGGAAATAAAAAAGTCACCAGCATAGAGTTGTGCTAACTTGTCTTGTGAACATTAAACATTATGCCTCAAATTTTGTACGGTACATAAAGTGTTGAGCCTTGCAAGATCATGTATAGGGCACTTCAAACAGGCTGGTGGGATAGCTCACTGAAGGTAATGGATGTGTAATAGCAGATCTTTAGATCTCTTGTATTTAACATGGCAACCCTAGGCTCTTTAGGGTCTTTAAACATGATATCTAAAACTACATATTTTCCTCTGGTGTTGAAAAAATATAGACTAATTGCAAACTGCTCATATTCTGTAGACGGTCAGACTATTGTGTGGTCGCAGCATTTGGTTGTTCGCTCCATCCTTTGGTTTCGGAAATTAATCAGTTACAATGGCATTGTTTTTAGGGAACTTTCTCGTTCACTTTCAGTAGAATGGATGCTCACTTCAGCACAGTGGTAGTGTGGGAATGACATAACCAGTTCATAATAGTTTTAAGGACCAAATTTTTAAGGTGATTTCCCACCTTTCCCTATCCATATGTATCCTTTCCTAAATCTTTCACAACTCTAAATAATTTCAAAATAGTTTCCCAAACAGGGAAACTGACTCTTGTTCCAAGAGATATTTTGATAACCAAAATTTATTACATGTCAAAACCCATTTTGACTATCATGTAGACAAAACTTTTTTCAAGAAACTTTACTAGGAACATGGGCTTTGATGATAACTGAGAGAGGACGTTTTAAAGCACCGTCAGTGATCAGATAAAGAGAGCAGAGGCCCCAGTGACCTTCCCTGGGCTATAAGACATCCTTGGGTGTAGTGATATAATGTCAACCTCAAATTTCATTGTATTTATCATCATCTGGATTTAAATATAGGCTCACAGCTGGTACATGCAAAGGAGAATGTTTGCATGTTTTTACATGTAAATGTAAATGTAAGATGAAGATGTTGTGATTTTCAGGTAACTTATGAAACTTAGGAAACCTTGAAAGAGGAAGATTTTACTTCCCAGAAGGGCCTCTCTTCTTTGTCTTGAGTACTGGGTTTCTTTCTGTTTGTGTCTCATCTTTAAAGAATGACTATAATTTAAATATAATTTAATTTAGTCAGTGAGAGAGTAATTAAAAATGGTGTAATGCCACAAACCAAGACCAGGTACAAATTAGTAATCACTTTGATTATGGCTGAGCCTTGGCAAAGCCAGTGTGCTTTACTGGCCTGCATTTAAACACTGTTACACAGCAAAGACTCTCCACATGTCCCTGGAGTCCATTTAGGTCTTACAAATACCCCCTACTGGTGCTGCCTTTATTAATTTAATATAGGTTACTAAACTGAGGTAAGGAGCCCTAAGGGTCTTTGCAGTGAGTGGGTCACTCCTGGGCAAGGAAATGACAGTTCTCAATGACCAGGAAGATGATACCATTGTTATCTAAGCAAGTCATTTCCCCAGTTACTATTCCAGAAGTAGTGGGGCCTTGGGGGGAAGAAAAGAGGAAGAAAATAAAATGGAGCAGATTTTGGTATTCCAACACATGCCTATAATCCCGGAGCTTGGCAGGAGGATCTAGAGTTCATTATCAACCTTGGCTACATAGCAAATTCAAGGCCAACTTAGGCTACATGAGATTCATTCTTAAAAAAAAAGAAACAAATAAAGAAGAAAAAAGAAAGAGAAAGGAAGGAAGAAAAGAAGAAAGAAAGAAAGAAAGAAAGAAAGAAAGAAAGAAAGAAAGAAAGAAAGAAAGAAAGAAGCCACAAATATATGAGGCTGGGGATAAGGCTCAGTGGATAAACTTATTTGCACACTTTTCTCAATAATAGATATAATTTGTCATCTATAAAGCAAAAATAATAAGCAGCTTAAAGCTTTTCAGTAAATTAATAAATGCAAGTATATGTGATAAGTGCTTGACATAAGCTAGGCACTTACTAAATGACTGTACAATTAGAATATAATTAGTGTTATTTTATTACTTCACCACTAACTTCTGTTATTCTCTGGCTTGCCGTTTGGTCCCTTCATATTCGCTTACTCTACACCCATACACTTGCCACACTATTGACACCAAAGTTCTTAAAATGTGAACTTGGCAAGATTATGTTTGATTTCTTTCTTGGATAAATGAGGAAGTTGGTGACATTAACAAGACTTCATAAGGTAAGAAATAAAAGTACACTGTTCATGAAAAATGGATAGATAATTTTGCCCGTTTCTAAACTTAACCACACAATTTAAAAAGAAGTTAAGTCCACGAATCTATTTAGAGCATGCATTAATGAATTATGTATATGATTTAAAATAATTTTGCTTTTGTTATTATTGTTAAAATGAGATGAGGATATCATAGGCTATAATGTCTTTGGTTATTAAAATACAAAAGACCTATTATTGGAAATTAATGTTTTGATTTGCTTGTAAATTATCATGGCTAGACATGAATCTTTACTACTTTAGTAATTTTTAGATTAATAAATGAATTTTATTTTATTTCTCATAGTTTCCTCAATTACTATTTTCATTATTGTGAATTATTTCTTTCACTGATGCAGAGATATAAATCCATTAGGGGCACACCTACCCTTCAGAAAATCGGGTGTGTTTAGCACACACATTAATGCGCACATACCTGTGTCACTGCACTTTAAAACATATGAAGTTGATCTTCCTCATAGTGGACATCAACATGGTGGGTTTTATCAAAACAATTAAACATGGAAAATGCACTTAGTCTAAGCTCACATAAAATGTTCTTTGCCCCGTGTCCCCAGCTTGGTAAGGAGCACAGTCCTTGCTTCTGCCTCCCCTGCTTGCCCTCCTGCCTTACGTTCTACAACACTTATTTTTGCTACCACACAAGGTACTGTCTTGTACTCTGCATTCTTTTCATAGCTTAGACTTCCCTCTTCCTGAAGAGCAGGAACAATGGTTGACATTAATTCTCTTTCCCCCTCTGTTTTCTAAACC
The DNA here is from genome assembly GCA_004024765.1 of Zapus hudsonius. Classification (NCBI taxonomy): domain Eukaryota; kingdom Metazoa; phylum Chordata; class Mammalia; order Rodentia; family Dipodidae; genus Zapus; species Zapus hudsonius. Next base: position 14,929 of record PVHP010030895.1, on the reverse strand, counting down.
TATTTATCAGCATTTCCCATTTGGCCATTCTCGACTTGTAAGTTGAGATGAGTTGAAGAGAGTGGTGTGGGTTTTGGGGAGCTATCTCGGGCTATTCCAAAGCCCATAAGCCCATGGAAAAGTGTGTGTGTGCATATGTGTCTACATCCATTTGAAAAGATGACCACAGTCATACGGGGGAAGATCCATATGGAACCCCACAGAGAATGATTGGATGAACAAGGGACCCACAGCCATAGCCATTCAATCAACTCAGGATAAGCCAGTGAGACAGAAACCAATGATTCTCAACACCAAACCCCTAAGCTCACAACATTAAAGCATCCACCACGACTCAGGGAACTGAGCGGAAGAGGGGGCGGAAAGACTGTGAGAGCCGTGGTGGGGGAGAATAGCAGAGACTTGGCAACCCTCAGTAACTACACACTTGGGACATGAGAGCCCAGCTGAAGAATGAGCTATCCATGGTCCCCTACCACAAAGATTGATCCAGACGTCCCACAGAGGAGGATATCCAGCTGACTGGGGATGGGGAAGGGGGGCAACAGGAAATTGGGAATAACAACTCATGATTGGCCCACTAAACAATGTAACTCATTATGAACAATAAAGGAAAAAAAAAAGAAAAGATGAGGAAAAGCACAAGTATAAAGACTTTTGAACTTATACGCCTGAACTGATATTGCCACTTTCAAAACCAGAAAGTATGGTCTATCATTATACTATTTTTGTAAAACCAAAGTGATTTGGGGATATGTATTTACTCAATGTTATTATCAATGATTTCAGTGCCTTTTCTTGAAAAGGATTGTAATAGTCATCATATAGACTTAGTGGGTGATTAGATGACAGGATGCATAACCTCTTGTCATAGTTTTGGTTGTTGGTGATTGAGCAATTGTGTCAATGTTTTGGGGAACCTGGGAAATGGTAATTAATGGTCGCTTAATAGCAATTGCTTGCAGCTCCAAGGAGAGGTTCTGCTATCACAAGCAAGGAACAAGCTAGGTACAAGGTCCTTCTCTTGTGGGGTGTGGGGAAGTGAGAAAAACAGAGGTAGCCCACATTATTTTGATCAATGCATTTGGCACTGGCATGATTCTGCTGGTGTTTACAGCTCTGGGCTGGGTTTGAGAATGTTAGTGACAACAGAGCAGATCACTCATGCTTTCAAAGACCAATATCTTATCTATTTTATGCATAACAAAATAGATCTATTTGCAAACCAACACAACTATAATTTTGTACTTACCGCAAGTCAATTCTGAGGTCATGATCTCTTATGATGTCTCTGCAAAGCTCATAACGTTACCACTCTGAAACACAAGATTAATGCTGTTAATGGTTTCAACAACACCCCACTCTAGTTTAGCCTTGAATGACAAGTGGTGTGACAGAGCTTTTCCTCCTTTGGCCTGACAAAGTCTTATTCACTGGTTCTTTGCTACCAGCCCTTTGTGTGACAGTAGAAAGAACCAGGGAGGTCTTTGTTAGATGCCAGTCTGAACCCCACTTTGGAGCTGCATGCAGCCAGTTGTGATTAAGGAATTATCATTTATGGACCTGAATTACCTGATAGTCCGAGAGGCCAAGTTTCTGGATTATGTACATACACCAAAGACGTTTAGCAGGTGTGTTTGCTATTCATAGTGGCCTAACAAAATGCCCTAAGACTGCAGGTGAAGACATTGACATTTCCTCTCCTGAGTTGTTCTAAGCCATTCAGGAGCATCTTAGCTAGCTGGCTCACCTTGGCCCAAGATCTCATCAGGTGTCAGTTTACATGGCAGCTGTCATTATCTAAAGATGTAAAGATGTGTGCTGGATGTGTTTTCTAAGACCACTACCTCCATTGTTGGCAGCTTTGTTCTGGTGGATGGAGGGTCTTCAGTGTTCATCTAGGAGCTCCCCAACAGGCGTCATGCTCTTGGGGCTATGGGTAGAGAGTGGGGAAGGTGGCGGAAGAAAGGCTCCCAAAGGAAGTGCCTTTTATTGTATGGCTTCAAAATTCACAAAGCATTGTTTCCCCATATTTTATTCTCTGGAAGACCTCTGCCACTTTCTGGGTGAAAAGAATTAGATTTCAATTTTCTCTCTGTGTGTGCCTTGCATGCATGTATTTGTATATATCAGATGCACACACAGAAAGAGACACTGGGTGACCATATCATCCTTATTTCTCCGACACAGGTTCTCTCAACAAACCTAGAGTCCCAGTTTTTCAGTTAGACTGGCTTACCAAGGAGCCCCAGTGATCCCCCATTCTCTGCAACCCTCAGTCCAGGAGACACAGACATGTGTGGCCATACCTGGATTTTTACATGCTGCTGGAGGTTGAAATCAGACACTTTTACCATATCTTCAGCCCCAATTCCATTTTTTGAAGGGGGCGTGGTGAGAATTAAAAAAATTATAGACATATGTTCAAACCATCCCATATGGGTATTGAATTTATTTTTTCTCTGTTACCATCAAAATGGTACATAAAGAAATATACAGAATTAATGAGTGGTCTAGTTCAAATCTGTGGCCAGTAAATATTTTTGAATCAGAAAAAAAAGCCATTGGAGTTTTTTGGATTTTTTTTTGGGGGGGTGGCTTTCCATATCACCTTAATTTTGAACCATTGTCTCAGGGGATTTGCTTCCCTTCGGGTCAGACCAGCATGTACAGGTAGGGCCATGCCTCCTTTGCTGTGGGGTAGGATGCCACAGCTCAAGTGCCTTCATTGGAGCTAGCCTGCACTAGCTGTGGTCTTCCTGGTCATAGTAATGACTCGCCAGGATTCTTCCTTTATGACCCTCAGGTGGCTGGAAGGTGCGGCTTATTACCAATAGCCAGCATGATGGAGTTTCCCAGTAGATTTTGGAGTTCCTTGAAGGCGAGTGTTTAAAGTACATACAAAAGAGTCCAATGAATTCCTGTGGAACAAAGTGAACTTGGCTGGCTCACACGTTGAGTTCATGACATTACCTTACTGTAACAGGATCATGTCCCAGCCAGCAGGACAAGTTTACACACTGGACTCAGCGCCCTCTCCAGAAGGCCACTGGGATTTACCCCTCTTTTCCTGCTGAGTGTAGCCTTTTTTCCTTGAATGTTTGTCTCTTGTTTTGTCTTAAATTTTGAAAAATTGTGTCTTTTAGAAAGACTACATCAAATGTTGACAAAATATAGATCAAATTTAATTGTTTACAATCTATTTTTATTTTTGCATGTGTAAATGTATGTAGTATGTACACATGATTGCATGTTTGTATGTGTAGGGGTTCACATATGTGTGCATGTATATATATGTATGTATGTATGTGTATGTATGCATGTATGTATGTATGTGTGGGTGTGCATGCAGGTATGTGGAGGCCAGAGAATAATATCAAGGTTTTTCCCTCAGTCGCTCCCTATGTTATTTTTTAAACTTTATTATCCAAAATTAGATACATTGTATGAGCAAATATTGTGTTGGCATCTCAATTTCTCTCCTCCCTGACCCCAGTCCACTGATATGAGGTCTCACTGAGTCGGCTGGACAGCCTAGTCCAGTTAGCTCGCCAGCAAGGCCCCTTGGCTGTGCCTGCCCAGCATTAAGATTTCAGGTGCAAGGCTGCCATGCCCAGGGTTTTTTTTTTTTTTTCCATTTTTATTTTTTTACCTGGATGCTTGGGATTTGAATTTGAGTCCTGCTGTTTGCTTAGCATGTACTTAATTCACTGAAGCATCTTCCCTATCCTAAAGGTTTATTTTTTAAAGGCACAAATCACTTCCAATAGAGCTGTGAAGATTCGTGTGTGTGTGTGTGTGTGTGTGTGTGTGTGTGTGTGTGTGTGTGTGTAGGGAGGAGGGGTTCTTTCACATGTTTACAAATCTTCTTCCTCATCATGGTGGAATCTGTGAATTAGTTCAATTTGCATTCTATCTCTTATTTATTTGTTCCAAGCTCCATGTTTCTATTTTCTTATAAGCAAAATACTGCTTTAGTGAGCAAGCAAATAAATTAGGAAGAAAAAAGCTTCTCATGTGACACAATGTCTAGTTACCACAAGAAGCAAACAAACCCTAGGTGGCATTTGTAAGGAAGATCACTATTCTATGGTGGCAAAATTCAGTTGAATAATAACTAATGTTTATTAGGCACTCATGTGCTAGGCATGGATCCAAGATCTATGCATGGATTCTCTTATTTAATCCTCTCAATAGCCCTATAGGACATATATTTTTTTTTTGGCCAGTAATACTGTTTTCAATTTTCAGAGAGGGAACCAATGTGACACCTCTTTGCACGTGTCTCTTGTCTGGCACACAGTGAAGCATGGCTTCCGTACACCTAGCACTAGAGAGTGTGTGGTTGTAGTCTCTTATATTGTAGTTCCCCATTAGGAGACTTTCCTCTGCAAAGCCATTATACTAAACACTTTGCATACAAACCCAAGTGGTTTCAGAGGTATTGCAAAGGAGGTGCTGGAAGTCAGAGCAGGCTAAGTAGAAGCAGCCTAGGTGGGCTCCATCCTTAGAGGGATGCAGGAGGCCAGAGCTGGGCACAGGGCTGATGGCTCAGCTTTATCTTTACAGAGAAGTAGCTGGAATCTTTGGAACTGCAGGAAGATCTTGCTTCATATGACAACCTATACAATTCAGCTCATTACCTTCCCTGTTGAAAACCACAGGAGGTTGGAAGTCTGTGGAAACAGCCTATTGCCCCTGCATCTAGATATGGATGGTTTGACAGAATCCTGTGAACTACTCATTGACCTTGGATCATGGAAACATTCTTAGGAGCAAGGAAGAGTGGGAAGGAGCTAATTTGCCCTCCAAAAGTACTACAGGCAAAAAAAAAAAAACCTTATTTGACCATTAACTTTCTTGAACAGCTTGTTCTACACTTGTGTGACTACTGTTGGTTCAAAGTCCCTCTCCCATTCTCTCTCTCTTTCTCTCTCACAATACCATTGCTTAAATTTATTTATTTTTAAATATCTTTATTTATTTATTTATTTGAAACAAAGAGGAAAAGAGACAGAGAGAGCGAGAGCGAGAGAGAGAGAGAGAGAGAGAGAGAGAGAGAGAGAGAGAGAGGCAGACAGCGAGTGTGAGTGTGGGTGTGCCAAACCCCTTCCCACTGTTAAAGAACTCCAGAGGCATGTGCCACTAAATGCATCTGGTTTACATGGGTCCTGGGGAATTGAATCCTGACTATCAGGCTTTGAAAGTCAGTGCTTTTAACTTCTGAGTCATCTCTTCAGCCCCCTATTTCAAATTTACATTAAAAACTTTTCTTAATAAATTCCAATTTTGCCTCATATAAAAGAACATGTTCTTTTAGATAAGTATTACTTAGCTTAATCATTTTGTCACTGTTATTTGATTTTTCCCAAAATGAAGTGAGATTCAGATAATTCACATCTTTCTGAGAGCTTATGTTCTAAAGTGAGCTATTAATGGGGAAGTAAATGTAGGTGAATTTCCCTTGCTCCTGTTCTGAAGTCATTTTAGAAAGGATCACCATGGTTCATGTGAGCCCAGAGGAAGTGGTATGTTTACATTCGAAGTCTGCAACAAGATATTCCAAATGCAGTAGTCATCTGAACACTGATTCTTACAGAGGAGCAGAGAATGTCTCCATCTCAAGTCTTTTCTGAATAGAAGTTTATTCCTCCCTCTTCTTTCCCTCATTTGTAATTTGTAATACTTAAATATTAGTTATATAAGTGAGTCTCTGCTGCCTCTCCACTGTTTTTGTTTTGTTTTGTTTTACAAAATATTACATGATGCTTTTCAATGACTTTCTTGAAATAGTCCGACATTCATTACTAGGGACATAAGTTTATGAAATTATAAATATTTTCATGCCTATTCCTGAAAGGACAATGGTCGCTTTAAAAAAAAACAAAGTTACATGTCTGAAGTACTAGCGGATTATTGAATTTGACTCATCAAACAATGCTTTGGACCTTTGTAGCTATTGTAGAATGGAAGTACTGAGCAGGGTACTTAATTCTGAAGTTTATGCAGAAGCTCTGTTAATATTTTATTTGAAGTTGAAGAATTGGTACAAGAAAATTTGCTGAAAGAAAATTTCAAAACAATAATTGAAATCAATGTCTGAAATTTTCCAATGATACAGGGGCTTTTATTAGCATTTTAAACACTGCTGGAGTACTTTGACAATTCGTAACATGTGTCTGTCACCCATTAAATGGATTATAAGCCATATATTTCTGTATTTCTGGCTCTATATGGTTTTTATTTTTAGAGGGTGTAGCTATAGTAATTTACATAACATTGAACTTTAAAATTATCAAAGTAGAGAAAATAAATATTTCATTAAATCATTGTTAAGAACTTAATATTTCAGTCATTTGATAACAGGTGCAAAGGGTACTTCAAAACAGAGCAAAAATTCTGGCTCTCTGTCTTTCTATCTCTTTGCTTCTGTCTCTCCCTTCTTATCCCCTCCTCTAATCTCATGTAACCTCCAGACTGCCCTTAAACTTGCTCCTGATTGTATTACCTCTACCTCCCGGGTGCTAAAATTATAGGCATGCATCACCATACCAAGTTAGGTAGACGTTCTAGGACAGAAAAGACTCATTATCACTGGCCTCTGGCTTTAGTATACATTTTTTTTAAGTTAGAACTAAGTACTTTCCATAGATCATAAGTTAAGTGTAGCCATTAGTGCTCTGTATTGGGAATATTGTGTGGTTGCTCCCGGGAAATGTTCTGCCCTCAGCATGGTGAGTTAATTCATCTGGAACCATGCAAGTTCCTTGAGGTTTCTGGTTTACCTAAGGATCAAATTCCTGCAATTTTGTATGCCATCTGATTTAATGTCCATTCAGTTTAATAGGTAGACAGCCATAAGCAAGCTCAACACACCAATCCAGTATCAAAAACTCAAGAGAAAAAGCAAATTCTTAAGTGGTTTAATTCAGCCATCCTTAGGTGGAGATTGTCTTTCTGCATTTCTTTCTCCTGGGAAACTGTATATCTAGATAATGCCAAATCATATTAAGAATAGCCAAATAGCCAAATAACATAAAATGTCAGATGTAAATACTTTTATAGTAAAATCTATTTGAGAAAAATTTTTCAATGGAAAAGGAGAGAAAGGAGTGAGTTGATTTTGAAATGCGATTGTACATGTTCCTTTTTTATGTTCTCATACTGTGTACTCAAATACAGTTAGAACAGTCTCCAGGCAAGTTGGCCAGAATTAACTGATAACTTATATTCTCTGGGAACATGCTAGACCCTCCCAATGTTTCTAGTTGAATGAAAAGCTGAAGCTTGGTTTTCTTTGTCTTGATTTATGTATGACTACTTACATGGATAGTTTTGACCAAGAATTGCAACTGTCCATTGATAGAAAAATGTATATGGGAAACATTAATGCTTTATTTAAATATATACAAAATTCATATACAAAATATGAAACTTTGTTTCCAAAGTTCTTTCCCCCCAGTGGAAGTGTTCCTGTGGACGGAGAATGGGGTTTTCTGTATATGTCAATGATGTTGCTAATACCCAATAAGCACAAATAGGACCATATTATTTTACTAAAAGAATCATAACTTTCAACTTAGAGCATTTACCACATTGTGCTTATAGTGAAGTCCTGCAAAGGAGCAATCGTTACCTTAGCTGACCCAGAACACCTGTTATTAGCAGGAAGTACCTGTTAGTAATCCTCCAGTCAGAAAGTGCTCCTGTGAAGGTAGTTTCTGACCAATGAACAGGTTATATAAGTAGGCTGGATAGTTACGAAGCATCACGCGTGGCCTTAAATGTATTGGCTGACTAGTGGATGGTTTTATTGATGAGTACTGTGAGAATGCCATACTTGAAATCCTGGAAGGTGCCATGTGAGCTTGAGAAATAGAGCAGTTATGTCACCTGCTTGATCAATTTCTTCTGATCTCCAATGGTGTGGCTATGAGAGGTAGAGAAGAAACTGTAGGAACTCTGGAAAAGATCAAGACTATCATATCCATAGTTGTCAACCACAGCTCAAGCTTTGTGTAAAGGTTACAAGCACTAAAAGGGTCTGGAGAGATTAATTTGACATCTAATTACAGAGCAGATTGCATTTTGGGTTAGGCTTGATTTTCTAGCAAATTGGAGGGTTTTCCAGGGTGATTTTTTCCTTGTTTTGTTTTCAGTTGTACCTTTTGTTGTTGGCAAAGCAAAGCATTGTTACAGCCCTGCTGTTTCAGGAAGACTAATGTTGGTGTAAAAAATGCCACAAAAATTTAGGCCTATAATGAAGAGGGCCTTGACTAGGACCGTGTCCTAGGAAGTGGGGGTGGAGGGAGTGCTGTAGAAATAGTTGAGCAGATTGACAGTCAATGATAACCCAGTGGAGAAAAGAGGCAGAGAGAATTGGAGCTGAGGTCAAGCATCTGGGCCTGGGTCAAGGGCAAAGAGAAGATCAAGGTCAAAGCAGGTTATGAGAGTGGAGGTGGCCAGGAAAGCAAAGATTTCTAAAGCCCTGCGGAAAGAATTTCCAGTGCATCTATTGATTTCCTTGGCATTAAATAGCCAAATACCTTAGATGGTAAGTCAAGCAATTTCCCGCCTTGTGGCCATAGTTACTTCACTCTTACAGGGAAGTACAAACATAGTTTAGCTTATTATGAAAAGATGCTGCTGGAGATATCCATGTCAGTCAGTCCATTCTTAGCAATCATGTTGGCTCTGTGTCTGGTGCGTGTGTGTGTGTGTGTGTGTGTGTGTGTGTGTGTGTGTGTGTGTGTGTGTGTTGTGTATGTATGTGGGCCAGAGGTCTCCTGAATCATGCTCCATTTTATTTTATTTTTTGTTAAGTAGTTGTATAAATTATTTTGAGACAAGAGAGGGGAGACTATGGATACTTCAGGGCCTTGTTGCACCGCAAATCAACTCCAGACAAATGTGCCACATTGTGCATCTGGCTTTACATGGTTACTGAGAAAGCCAATCTCACTGTGGCAGGGTTTGCAAGCAGTCTCTCTGCAAGTGCTGAGCTATCTCCACAGCCCTCCATCCCCAGGGACCTCCATCCCACAGCCCTCCACCTTATTTTTTGAGACAGGATTTCTCTCATGGATTTAGCTACACTGCCAGCCAGTAATCCCAGGAATCCCTGTCCTTGCCTCCCCAGTGCCCTCCACTACACCTGGCATTTACAGTAGTGTGTAGGATCCAAACCCAGGTCCTCACACTTTCATGACAAATACTTGAACCCATTAAGCCATCCCTCCATCCCCTCTTTGTGCTCTTAAGAAAGGACAAGTCCATTAAGAGATATTAGTAAGGGCCAGAGAGATTGCTCAGTGGTTAAGGTGCTTGTTTGCAAAGCCTAAGGACCTGAGTTCAGTCCCCCAGTACCTATTTAACACCAGATATACATGGTGCATGTGTCTGGAGTTTGTTTTCAGTGGCTAGAGGCCCTGCCCATTCTTTCTCTTTCTCTATCTGCCTTTATCTCTGTCTCTCAAATAAATATATAAAGAAAAATATTTAAAAGATATTTTAAGATAAGGCAGGACTAGCTATAAAGTTGGAAAGAAGCATAGATTATTTGTGGTCAAAGAAGAAAAAATCAAATTTGGTTTGTAAGAATCAGTAGTCATAAAATAAAAAAAAGAAGTGGCATTTAAAGATGGATAAGTTTTCATCTGTAATGGTCCAGGTAGAGGGAATCATAGGCTGAACAAAACTAAAGATAATAATATCAATATTAATGGTTCTTTTGTATTGGCCATATGTTATTTTCCCATGCATGATTTATATACATTTTTCTCATCTGATTCTCAAAAAACGTGTAATGAGTTCAAACAATAATGCATTGTACAATTTTGTGGGTAGAATAATAGATGATAGTTGGGAAGATTAACAGTGGGAAGTAGAAACAGGTAAAGAGAGAGCAGTGAAAGTCTGCTGGAAGACCATCAGGGTAGTTCAGACCAGGGGTAGCAGACATCCAGGTAGGCGTTCAAACTAGGTGAGAATGAAAACCCAGGAAGCACCTGGATCACATTTTATAGTAAACATCTGTTCAGTGCTTAAGGCTAGACCTGGACCATGAGGGGCAAGTTAGGACCAATTCCCAACTTCATGACCCTTCAAGTCTCCCAGGGGATTACTGTAGTTTGTGAATACATTGTCTGACCTTCTGATTGTGGTCATAAATGTTGACTTGGGGTGTGTGTGTGTGTGTGTGTGTGTGTGTGTGTGTGTGTGTGTGTGTGCCCTACTTTTGGATTCCCATCTGAGAACACTCTCCCTTGTCAGCAGAGGACCCAGCAGGTGGGAGAGAAGGAGATCATTTGTAAACCAGACATAGACAGGCATCTTCCGGGTTAGCACAGCATGAGAGAGAAAAAAATAGCTTTCTTAAAATTCTCTTCCAAGTCAGAGAAAGAATTAGGGCAACTGACTTTGGAATGGAAGAAAGAAAATAAGAATTGCTTACTTACACTATACCATTCATTCCCCAATGTATGGGCCAAACTGCCTCCCCCATTGGGCATATATGTAAGTTTACTCTAGCCTGCTACACAAACCCAAACACTGTGAAACTTAACAATATTTTGAGCTGTTCCCACAAACTTAGAGAAGTTCATACTCACATTACCCAGTTGATTTTCCCAACATTCACATTATACTGATATTATGAAACTTTCATGGAAACCAACTCAAAGGTTAAGTGACTTCCCCTAAGGTACACAGGGAGGAGTGGAGGCAGGAGGAGAGACCAGCTTTCCGACTCACTTTCCTCACAAGATTACAGATCTTAAAGCAGTTTTTGTGTGGAATTTCTAAAACCCCAGGGAAGAAGCTGACCCTGGAGTTGCCGCATACTGTGCTAAACTCTGTCTTGAAAGCCGAATTAATTAAAAAGAATAAAATAATGAAAAATCAAATCCTTACAGAATTGAGGTTAGTTCCAAAAATGTTTACTACCTTTGTTGTGACCTAAAGTTAGAAAGAATGAGAGATTTGTTTTTCTGGCAATCCAAATTACCTAATTACCAGAGGAATGATAATTATGATTCAATATATGTTCTATAAAGTAAAAAGGTGATAGGAAATTTTTCTTCAGTGATATAAAAATATCTATTATCTTAGCAATGACTTTGGTGTGCTGTGTTTTGTATTTATTGTTTTAGTTTCTGTAAATATTTATTGGTTTATCATTTTTTTTCCTGAATTATCGTTCACTGCTTACACATCAAGCATGAAACATCTCTACATTGGAGGCATAATGAGAAAGGAGAAAAATATGGTATTTTGCCTCTTTTTCTCTGCTAAAGGTTTACTATATTTTATTAAGGTGTTTACTTATCACAAGGCCTTCATTTAAACTTGTTATAAATTTTCTTGTTGTTGCTATACGTTAACCACTCGGCGTAATAGCTCAGGATGGACATCCATCAGAATTACCCAACAAAAAAATATTTTAAATATGGCAGCTTTAGTTGGAGTTTGGGAAATAAATCTTTGAGTCTAGTAATTTATTCACTCGAGCTGTTGTTTCAGTAAAGTATTTCATCTTAGTTTCCAAAGAGCTGCTAGTCATTATTAAATATATTTAAAAATCGAAGCAGGGGAAAAATTGCTTCCATTTTGGCCAGATTCACTATATCACACTCAACTGTTAAAATCTTCTGTGTTTTGTGAAACCGGATCACAGGGGATTTTTGCCAGTGTAGTCAATTAACGAGAAGGGAAGTAGGTAATGGTTGGGTGTCTGTAAGGAAGGATCCGTGTTGTAGGGACAGTAATGGGGGTGATAATTCCGAACACTCCCACTGCCGTCCTACAAAGACATCCAGATTTGTAGGAAATCAACCCTCCAGCAGGCCTGGCAAGCCAGACTGACCCCGGCAAATGAAAATAATCAGAAGTAATTAGAAGCGTGCTGGACGACTCCTCGGAGAGCAGAGCGGGAGAGTAAACATGCCTGAGTCCTTGAGCCACTGCAAAGGCCCATGTCTGAGCTGTTAGGTGCCCTGACCTTGTCCACATAAAGGTGTGATTTATGAAGTGCAGGGCACAGCAGCAGGGCTTCCGTCTTCTCCTGGAGAACCGAATTACCAAGGTGGAGATTAACATGCTTTCATTTGGGCCCATTTCCAGACCAAGGGAAATTTTTTATTTACATTTTTTTTACCTTTAATTTCCTCTTTTTTTTTTTAACAGCACTCCCTCCATAGATCTAAAAGAAAAAAAAATTAAATGGGAGAAAGAAAGTCTGAATCTCTCATGGATGACCCATCTCTCTCTCTCTCTCTCTTTTATTTTCTCTCTCTCTCTCCAAAACTGTGACAAGGGGAGCTCTGGACACCTTGTATGTTTGCTGGACAGTCTCTCAAGCTGCCTGCCCGGCACTACAGAACCAAACTTCAAGTTTAAGCTTGTGAAACACTTCCCTGATTGGGCAGCATAAATAATTAAAATGAAATGGAATGTTACTTTTGATAGCATGGCTATCTGATCTAGTCTCTGTGCCCTGGTATTTCATTCAGGTCTTTGTCAGGACGGTCAAAGATTTAGAAGAAATTGTGGGTGGAGAATTTGGAAGAGTCAGGGGCGATGGATTGGGAGAGATAATTACATAGGAATCAGAGTGGCATCCACACATTTTTCTGATCTGTGTCTCACTCAGGGTAAATAAGGTTTGACCATATCCTTTTCTGCCACGGCAAAGGAAGCATTGATTTTCTTTTTAAACCCACATCAATATCTATACAAGAAGCTAATTTAATTAGCAGGCAGTTATTGTTCAGGCAAATGTCAATTTCTCAGATTATTTCATGCTTCTTGACATGAACTGTACAAAACAGGATTTCACAGGACTTGTGTGAATGAAACTGCACTTGGGGTCTGTGCAAAGGCACTTATATGTTCTTAAAAAGAAACAGAAAACAAACAAACAAACAAACAAAAAACCCACCAGTGTTAGGAGAAAAATGTCAGGCTTGGAGCTCAGTGAGTGTTTAGCTACCCCAAGAAACCCAACGCTGCAGAATTAAGGGAACTCTCCTTAGACTGAGGTTATAAAGTGCCTTCCTCTATAAACTCAAAACATAATGTCAGGGTGAGCGGGAACATAGTTTATTAACTTTATGGTATTGAAAACTGCCAGCAAGTTGTCTTGTTTTTAAAGATTGTCCTCTGCAGAGTGTTACTGTGCTGTTTGTCCGCAGGAAGCCCATTAAAAGTGGACAGTGCAGTCATTTCATCTGGCTTTCGCCGGACTGCTTTTCTTTCCTTTAATGATGTGCTGGAATGTACCAAACCCATAGGGTCTCCATTAGCAGAACTTTTACTTCTGGGACAACCATGAAGTTTAAGGTTTAAAAGAGGCATCGGTTTACAGTCCTGTGGGAATCACTTGAATGCTACAGCACTAACTTCTTACTGCTTTAACTAATATATTGACTTATTTTAAATAAACAGTTATACAGTGAAGGCAGAACCAGTGGCCTTATTGGAAATCTTTGGGCACTTTAAATATCCTGCAGTCCCCACAGCCTGGGGAGAAAGGAAAGGGCCTTTTCAAACCAGGAAGAAAACACATTAACCTCTCCCACCCCAGCCCTGCCATCAGCCAACGGGGGATCTTTACAGCTCCCAGAAATCTATCCCCTCACATCTCAGATCTTCCAATGCATTTTCCCAGTAAATAACAAGAGTGATAAGGAAGGATAATTTCTTCTAGAAATAGTTTAAAAATGAAAAAATTTTTAAATATTTCTGATGAACCACTCTGTCTTCCCACTTTTTGTTTTTTTGTTTTCCGCTTTCTTTCTGTTCTCTTCATATTTAGATCCTTTGTCCTGATACATGCTTGCAAATTAAAGCTGGTTTGAGATTATAGTAAAACCATTATTTTTAAGAGCTCATTTCAAGGGCAGCACCAAACCCTGCAGAACATGCTTGTTGCCCATTACTGCTGAGCAGACAGCAGTGGGAGCCACTGCAAACAGACTTCTCCAGAATTCCTAAGGAATAAAGGCATTTGTTGGCAGTGCTGGGTTCCCTGTGTTCATTCATTGTCTTAGAATCCTCCTGAAGGAAGGCAGGAAGGAAGGCAGGCTGAGCAAGGAGGAGGAGAACCTTCCTGCAGAGCTGTCTTCTTGGTCGTCCTGCTGCCTGTCTTGGGGAAGCTGGGCAGAGCTCCTCCTGAAGGGTTACTGGAAGGAGCATGAGTCCAAAGAAAGTGGGATATTTTAATGATCCCGCCTTTGCACGAAGTTATCACCATATATATAACCAGGGGATGGAGGGAGTGAGCACTGAGGGCTGGGAGGAGGAGAGAGGGAAAAAAGTGAGAGGAGGGATAGGAGGGGGAGAGAAAGGGATAAGGGGAGGGGCCTGGATGGAAGGAGGGAGAGAGAGAGAGAGGGAGGAGGAGATGGTGACCCACTTAGTGCTATTCTTTTGCCCAGGTTCTTAGGATGGCGTCCTTCAGTCTTTAACTTGATCGCAATCGTATTGATAAACGAATAGTAATAATGAAGAATGCCTCTAGGTAGACCTCTTTAATGACGCAGGAAGAGCCTCGGTGGTGTCGGCTGTCGTCGGCCGGCCGGTGGGGAGGATGGGGACGGAGCCCACCCGCCGCCCGCCGCCCGCCGCCCGCCGCCCGCCGCGCTTTATTTCGGGCGCAGCGCCACCTTCCGGCCGTTCTCAGTCCCGGCAGGAATCCCGCCGACCCGTCGCCCCGCCTCCCACCCCCTCCAGAACCCAATATAAGGGGAAAACACAAAAACAAAAACAAACAACAACAACAACAAAAAAAAAACCCTCGGCGGCCCTTTCTCCGGGATCCGAATTTAGCGAGAAGCCGCCACTGACTCCCCACGACCTCTGTCTCTCCACCATGGTTTCTTTCTTCCCGAAGCGGCTTTGGAAAGCCGGGCGGTGGGGGGGGGGGGCTGCA
>PVHP010030894.1:0-21393 GCA_004024765.1 Zapus hudsonius | reverse complement strand
GGCCGTGGGCCCCTTGTTCATCCCGTCATTCTCTGCGGGGTTCCATTTGGATCCTCCACGATATGAGTGTGGTGGGTCCTCTCTTGTCAGAATCTCAGCTATCGGCCTACGGTCGGTTGGTAGGGTTAGATGGGCCCCAGCTCTCTCGCTGCATCCTGAAAAATACAAACACAATCTCCATCGGAGAGTGAGATCAGTGCACCCACACTTCTTTAGGTGGCCTCAATAAACTCATGGGTTCTCTAAAAAAAAAAAAAAGTGCAGTAAGTTGCTTAGTTCAAATCTCAGTTTATGATGGGGAAGTTGTCACATGTACTGAGTGTGTTGAAATTTGAATGATTACATAAGCATATGATTTGGCTGATTTTTTTTTTTTTTTTTTTAGGCTCTAGCCCCACTTGACCTAGAATTCTCTATGTAGTCTCATCTCAGGGTGGCCTTGAACTCATGGTGATCCTCCTACCTCTGCCCCCCCTCCCAGTGCTGGGATTAAAGGCGTGCACCACCACGCCCTTTTTCCTCCCATTTTGAAAGTCTTATGAAGGTACTATTGGGCACTGCAAAATCATGAATATTAAGGCCATTTTGTGTCTGGAAGTTTGCATTGTAAGCAGTCCTCCCCTTCCTTTGGCTCTTACAGTCTTTCCACCACCTCTTCCACAATAGATCCTGAGTCTCAGGAAGTGTGATAGAGATGTCCCAGTGCTGAACACTCCACTGTCATTTCTTCTCAGCACAGTGGTGTCTTTTGAGTTATCCCAGTGATCATCGCCATCTGAAAAAAAGAGAAGCTTCTGTAGCCAAAAGTGAGAGTAGCATTAATATATGAGTGTGCACATTAAAAAAGTGCTATAAGGCAGTTTGATGGACATAATACATGCATATAGCCAGGCAGTAGCAGGCATTAGTCCTCTAGGGCTCATAACTTCCTTTTAAAAAATAGTTTTATTTATTGAGAGGGAGAGAGAGACAGACAGACAGCGAAAGTGAGCATGTGGGTGTGCCAGGGCCTTTTGCCACTGCAATTGAATGAACTCCAGACATATGCATCTCTTTGTGTGTCTGGATTTACGTGGGTACTGCTGAATCTATAACTCAGGTCCAGAGGCTTTGTGAACAAGCTTCTTTAACCCCTGAGCCACCTCCTCAGCTCTGAGGGCCCTGTTTTAAAGGGGGAGAAGAAGAGATATTTCTCAGTGGTGGAGCACTTGCCTTTTGTTCCTGAGGCCCTGAGTTCAATCCCCAGCATCACAAAACAGCAAAAGAATAATGCCAGGCAAAGTGGCACATGAATAATCCCATATTTTGGGAGAGTAGATAAAGGTGGGGAGATCAGAAGTTCAGGGTCATCCTTGGCTATATAGCAAGTTTGAGGCCAGCCTGGATTATGTGGTACCTTGTCAAAATAACCAAAAACTTGGCAGAGGTGTGATACATACCTAGAATTTCAGCATTGGGGAATTGGAGGCAGAAGGATTGTGAGTTCCAGACCATAAAGACTTTCAGTTCAGAAAGCCATTTCAAAGATGTTATCATCTAACTAGCCACTTGGCTCAGCTTTGATGATGCCTGAGCCAGAGCCAGTACCAAGTGGGACTGGCAGTGAGAGGTTATGCCTGTGCTGGCTGAGGTGAATGTCATGATACCTGACTTTGAACTTGACCTAGCTACTTAGATGGTCCTGCCTGTGACCCTGGCTTTATTTTATTTTATTTTTTTTGGGTTTTCGAGGTAGGGTCTCACTGTAGCCCAGGCTGACCTGGAATTTCTATGTAGTTTCAGGGTGGCCTCAAACTCACAGCGATCCTCCTACCTCTGCCTCCCGAGTGCTGGGATTAAAGGCGTGCGTCACCACGCCCGGCTGACCCTGGCTTTATTAGTATTGTTCATGACCTTACTTGGTCATCACTTAGCTCCTGGTCTAGGGAAGTCTTGTAGCCCCTATTGGGTCCTGGTGGGAATGGCAGAAAATGTACTTTTGGAAGCTGGTACCAGTGCGGTTGGCAAGGTGTGTATGTTGACTTCTAGACTGTGTGGCTCAGGCTCTCCTTTGCTGAGCAGACACTAGTGTGCTTTAATATAGTGGGCAAGAGAGCACCATGGGTGTCCTGCTTGAGGAAAGGCTGAGGCTGTTCTGTGCTTCAGCCCCAGGCTAGGGGTGCAATGCCTGTGGTTAGGGGGCCCAACAGACTTTCACAATAAGCTACTATTTTTGTGACATGCAGGTGGTACTGCGGTTCAAGCACAATCCATCTAGCAGGTCTGTATGCTGTTCTCAGCCATGTCACTTACCAGGAGGTTTTGCCCCCCTCCTTCAGTTTTCTTCCTTGTCTAGAAACCATAAGTGCTGGAAGCAATAATCTGCAGTAAGGGTGGTCTAAATAAAGGGCCTTCAGGTTGTGGGGAATGGGTCGATACTTGTAAATATTCTGCTCTCACCCATGCAGCCTAGTTATGTGTGCCTCTTGGGAGTGTCTCTTGTGTTCCCTTTGTGGAGTGATCACTGTCTACGTCTGTCTTATCCCTTTATGGTTCACAGACTTAATAGGATATCTATCAACCATGTGCTGCGGAGATCTGGCCCATCGAGACCTGCTTTACTCCTGGAAATCCACTTATTCCATTAAAAGGATGTCCCATGGCTCATTTAGCCGGACAGTTCGCCAAAGAAGGCCTTCTGTGTGGTTTCCAGTGCTCCTGTTCTTACCATGGGGCCAGCTCTCACTTCCTTAAAGTCCTCTCTTTTCAAAATAATCCCTCCTGCCGGGCATGGTGGTACATGGCTTTAATCCCGGCCCTTGGGAGGCAGAGGTAGGTGGATCGCTGTGAGTTCCAGGCCACCTTGAAACTACATAGGTCAGCCTGGGCTAGAGTGAAACCCTACCTCAAAAAACCAAATAAATAATAATTCCTCCCATTGGGAGAGGTGCCTCCAGCACTCAAAAGGCTGAAGGAAGAGGATTGTCACAAGTTCCAGGCCAGCTAGGGCTTGATGGCAAGACTGTTCCAGTAAAATCAGAAAAAAAGAGCCGGGCGTGGTGGTGCATACCTTTAATCCCAGCACTCAGGAGGCAGAGGAAGGAGGATTGCCATGAGTTCAAGGCCACCCTGAGACTACATAGTGAATTCCAGGTCAGCCTAGACTAGAGCGAGACCCTACCTCGAAAAAGGAAAAAAAAAAAAAAAAAAAAAAAAGAAAAAAAGGAAAGGGGAAGGGGAGGTAATATTCCTCCTACTTCTAAGACTCCCTCTTTCTGCTGCCTTATCGTTCATCCTCTTTCACCCTGGACCTGTCTCGGGAAGCTAGGAGATGCTTGTGCCAGGTTAGTTGGATGGATGGGGAGTGGATATTGGAAGAGATGGAGACACAGGCCTGTGAAGGGAAGGGAAGGCCATGCTGCTGAGACTGAGGCTCTGCGGGGAACCGGAGTTGGAGTTGCAAGGACCCAGTGTGGGTGGGATTGTAATCTTTCATTGTGATACAAGAATAGAATTTTGCAAGATTTCTTGTGACTCTATCAGGATTCATGTGATGCACCCTCGAGGAAATTACCATCCAAGGACCCTGCTTTCAACATGCTAATTGTTGAGGGCAGTGGAATAACTGTTCTGTTTATGGCTCCCCTTTACCTTTACCTAAATAGCATTAGTGTTTTTATTTTATTTTTAATTTTTAAAAAAATTATTTGCAAGCAGAGAGAGACAAAGACAAAGAATGGGCACACCACGGCTTCCAGCCACTGCAAGGGAACTCTAGATGCATGTGCCACGTTGTGCGTCTGGCTTTGTGTGGGTGCCGGGGAATCAAATTAGGGTCACTACATTTTGCAGGCAATGCCTCAACCGCTGAGCTATCTCTCCAGCCCGCTTTAGTGGTTTTTTATTTTAATTTGCTTATGAGAGAGAGAGAGAGAGAGAGAGAGAGAGAGAGAGAGAGAGAGAGAGAGAGATGGAAAGGGTGGGTATGGTGGCTCCAGGGCTTCCTGCTGCTGCAAATGAACTCCAGATGCAAACACCACTATCTGTGGGTCCTGAGGAATTGAATCTGGGCTGTCAGGCTTTGTAAGCCAGAACCTTTAACCACTGAGGTATCTCTCCAGTCCCACATTCGTGTTTTTTTTTTTTTTTTTTTTGGTTTTTCGAGGTAGGGTCTTGCTCTAGCCCAGGCTGACCTGGAATTTCCTCTGTAGTCTCAGGTTGGCCTTAAACTCATGGTGATCCTCCTACCTCTGCCTCCCAAGTGCTGGGATTAAAGGTGTGCACCACCATGCCCGGCTTTCCCCAAAGTATTTTCGATCAGCAGTTGGTCAAATCTATGGAAGTGGAACTGTAGGACATGGAAAATCATCCATTTTTATTTACTTTTCCTTATAAATATGAGGAGGAAGAGTCACATATCAGTGACTTTGGGGTTAAATTACATGAACTAAACTGCTTGATGGGTGTTGGTGGGTGATAACAGCTGTCCCTGTCCCCATGGGCTGGGAGTGCATCCTGTCTCCCTAGGACAAGGTCAGCTAATGATGACTCAGAATTAAACTTGCTGCTTGGTCGTGCTTTTTTTTAAATCTTTTTTTGGAGCTGGGTGTGTGGTGGCACAGGCCTTTAATCCCAGTACTCGAGAGGCAGAGATCTGAGAATCACAGTGAGTTCAAGGCCACCCTGAGACTACATAGTGAATTCCAGGTCAGCCTGGGCTAGAGGGAGACCCTACCTCGCAAAAAAAAAAAAAAAAAAAAAAAAAAAAAAAAAAAAAAAAAAAAAAAAAAAAAAAAAAAAAAAAAAAAAAAAAAAAAAAAAAAAAAGAAAGAAAAAAAAAAGAAAAAGAAAAAAACTTTATTGAAACACGGTCATGTCCATTTATTCACATTGTCTATGATTCTATGGTGGCCGTCACAAAGCACTGACAGAGTTAGTTGGATGGCCTGGCCAACAAAGAAAAAATATTTTCTGTCTGGCTTTTGACAGAAAAGTGTTGCTAATCCTAATCTGGTGAAGGCTCCCAGAGGGCTGAATCACAGCTCCAGTGCTGCATGTGCAGAGTGGGGAAACCCTGCTGGCATTCACCTCAGTGGCCACCAGGAACTTCCCAGTGGGGCCACTGGTGAGCTCTAGGGACCATGGGCTTCTGCTTCTTGGCTCTCTTACCTGACCTCTATGCTGCTTCCTTGTATTTGTCTGAATATGCCCATAGGAACTCTGGCTGGGCTGATGGGATCTTGGAGGAGCCACCTCGGCTACATATTAACAGGTCAGCAGGCCACTTAACCTCCCTGTGAAAACAACCAGACAAAGCAGTTCTGGGAGCATTTTTGGAATTATCCACCCATGGACCTTGAAGTGGAGATAATGAAATCTGAATTGAAGCCAGGCACCATGGTGTGTGCTGTAATCCCAGCAACTGGGATGCTAGGGTGGTAGGATAGATTTCCTGTCACATGCATAAGGGGTGCTGGAGAGATGGCTCACCCGTTAATGGTGCTTGCTTAAAAGTCTCTAGGCGCCGGGCGTGGTGGCGCATGCCTTTAGTCCCAGTACTCGGGAGGCAGAGGTAGGAGGATCGCCGTGAGTTCAATGCCACCCTGAGACTACATAGTGAATTCCAGGTCAGCCTGGGCTAGAGGGAGACCCTGCCTCGAAAAACCAAAAAAAAAAAAAAAAAAAAAAAGTCTCTTGGCCCAAGTTTGATTCCCCAGTACCCACATAAGCCAGATGCACAAAGTAGTGCATGCATCTGGAGTTCTTTTGCAGTGCCAAGATGTCCTGGCACGCCCATTCCTTCTTTCATTTTCCACATCTCTCTTGGTTTGCAAATAAGTAAATAAAGTATTTTAGAAAAGAAGAAGCTGGGTATGGTGCTTTTAATCCCAGCACCTGGGAGGCAGAAGTAGGAGAAATGCTGTGTGTGAGTTCGAGGCTAGCCTGAGACTACATAGTGAATTCCAGGTCAGCCTGGGCTAGAGTGAGACCCTACCTGGAAAACAACAACGAGAACAACAAACAAACAAAAAGAAAATGGAAGGGGAAGAAGAAGAAATTGGCCTGCAGACTGAGAATCCAGTCCCTGAATCTGGATACCCACAGTATGTTGGCCAGGACACTAGGCTTAGGGCCAAGGAGGCCTGGAGCCCAGGGGCTTGCTGCTGATGTCTCTGCATCAAAGTGCAACCTGAGGCTGGCAGCCTCTGTGTTCCCAGAAATTGCTTAGCAATGCAGGCCCTCTGCCAGGCCTGGCCTGTGGTGAGAACCTGCACTGAGATCCCCAGGTGAGCTGTGCGCCTCTGGTCTGGCTAGAGACGCACCTGAGCCCTGAACCCTTTCCAGCATTTCACCTCAGTTGTTTGGAGGTTAGGCTGAGACTTCGTCACTTAGAGGGGAGCCATCCCTGAGCTGGCTGTGGCTTACCCCCCTCCCCCATGTCTGCGGAGTCCCAGCACCTCGGCTGCTGCAGGCAGTGCAGGTGTTCTGGAGAGTCTGGCCAGGGGAGGAGGAGCAGTGGTTGAGCTGCTCACAAAGTGGATGCTGACTTGTCCCCACACCTTCCAAAGACTTTTTCCTCTTATCACACAGTTGCAGGCTGGCTGTATTTTCTGTCACAGGAAGTAATTTTAGAACAACAGGAGCAGGATGTGGGGAGAGTCATGTCTTACATCGCACAGTGGAAGGACATGGCCTCATTACCTCGTGTGTTCATATTTATTTTTAAAGGTTTTTTCGAGGCATGGCTTCACTCTAGCTCAGGCTGGCGTGGATCTCTCTCTGCAGTCGAAGGCTGGCTGGCCTCGAACTCACAGCAATCATCCTGCCTCTGTCTCCAGAGTGCTGGGATTAAAGGTGTGTGTCACCATGCCCAGCTCCACATTTTATGTGTGTGTGTGTGGGGGGGGGGCAGGGACTCACTGTAGCCCAGGCTGACCTGTAACTTACTTTGTAGCCCCAGGCTGGTTTAGAATTCCTGACAATCCTCCTACCTCAGCCTCCTATGTGCCATATATAATAAGGTGTGTGCCACCACACTCCTACTATGTTCACATTAAAAAATTATTATTTATGAGAGAGAAAGAGAAAGAGGCTGATAGAGAACCATTCACTGCAAACAAACTCCAGACACATGCACCACCTTGTGCATCTATCTGGCTTTACGTGGGTACTGGGAATTGAACTCAGTAAACTGGATTAAAGGCATGCACCCCACACCAGCCCGGCTCACATTTTTTAATTAATTTATTTATTGCTAACAAGTAGAAACTCTGTATGAACAAGTCTTGTGTTGGTACCCCCATTTCCCTCCTCCCTGCCCCTAATCCCTCCTCAGTGGGATTTGCTGGAATGTTCCATGGGATGGAGGGTTATGCATTGTGTAAGCAGTAGACTTTTTTTCCATGAATTTGTCTGTCATCCTTGCACAGGGGCCATGCTCATCTTCTCTGTATCATTCCACAAGTTTTTTTTTTTTTTTTTTTTTTGAGGGAAGCAGTGCCTTTGGATATTCCCCCTACCATGGCTCTTACAGTCTTTCTGCCTCCTCTTTCCCCCAATTCCCTGAGCCATTGTGGGGGAGTTTTAATTCTGCTTTATTCTTAATTGTCTCTGGGTTTCTGCTTTGGACTATTTTGAGTATCCTCAATATCTGTCTCCATTACCCTGGCACAGGTTGTCCGACTTGCTGTGGAAACGGCACTCTTGCTCACCTCGACACTTCCCCTGTGATTTCACCTGGGCCCTAGATGATGAGTGAGGGGTGGTTCATCTCCTGCCTGGGAGTCAGCCATCATCTCAGGTCTTGTTGGTGGAACTGGGTTGTCTATGGTTCTCGATGCCTTCTGAAAAATATGAACAGAATCTCCAGTGGAGAGTGAGATCAGTGTGTTAAAGGGGACAAGCATTGCTGATTTGGTGAGATTCTAATAGGTGTAGCCTCTCTGTGGGCCCATGGTTAGTGGGGGCTTCCCCTTGGGGTCTGGGTTCTTGGTCTCCATAAGAATTTGCCTTCGATCCCAGTTCCAGCTAAGGGTTCCTTGCCACTGAGTGGATCTCTTACCCATGCAGAGAGCCGTTGATTACCCACCTAGGTCAAGTGCTGCTATTGTACGTCTTCCCTTGCTGGTCTCTGCTTTATAGCAGAGTCCTCTGCATTCTCACTCACACCATGGGTGGCTGTTGTATAGCTGTGCCCACTGCTTTCTCCGAACATCGTTGGCCAGCTTCCCCTGGCAGCTTACTCTAACAGGCTGTTTGGGAGCTTGCTTCCTTCTCGGATCCTGCACGGTCTTCTTCAGCAATAGGGTCTTATCTTTTGCTTGGGGTTGGTAATCAAGAGCTTTGACCTAAGCCTGTCTTGTTTTAGGGACCTCATAGGTCCCTCCGATCAACAGCTCAATGCCAGCTCATATTTTTTTTTTTAATTTTTATTTATTCATTTTCAAGCAGAGAGAGAGAGAGAGAGAGAGAGAGAGAGAGAGAGAGAGAGAGAGAGAGAATGAGAATGCACCAGGGCCACCACCTTGTGGGTCTGGCTTATGTGGGTCCTGGGGAATTGAACCTGGGGCCTTAGGCACTGGAGGCAAGTGCCTTAACCGCTGAGCCATCTCTCCAGCCCCCAGCTCATATTTTGAAATTTAAACTTTTGACTTTAGGTGTGATGGCACATGCTTGTAGTACCAGATACTTAAACTGAGGCAGGAGGATTGCTTCCCAAGAGGGGGAAAACTACTAGCCTGGGAAACATAGGAAGACCTTCATTTCAAACAAACCAAAACAAGTTTTGGCAGTAAAGTACAAAATCAACTGCAATGAGAATAAGACCTTGAGCTGGACTTGTGGCATAGCTAAGCCAAGGTGCTTTCTGATGGCCTGGGTTTGATTCCCCAGTACCCACATAAAACCGGATGCAAAAAGTAGTACATGCTTCTGGAGTTTTCTTGGGGGGGAAGGGGAGGGTGGAGAGATAGCTCAGCAGTTAGGTGCTTGCCTGCAAAGCCTAATGACCAGGGTTTGATATCCCAGCACCCAGGTAAAGCCAGATGCGCAAAATGGCGCATTCATCTAGAGTTAGTCTGCAGTGGCTGGAGGCCCTGGTGCCTATTCTCTCTGTCGCTCTCTGTTCTATCTCTTTATGCTTGCAAATAAATAAATATTAAAATAAAATGGAGGGGAACTGGGCAGGTGGTTCAGTGGTTAAAGGGGCTTGATTGCAAAGTCTGGCTCAATTCCGCGGAACACATGTAAAACCAGACACACAAAGTGGTGCATGTCTGGAGTTGGTTTACATTCTCTCTCTCTCTCTCTCTCTCTCTCTCTCTCTCTCTCTCTCGCATAATATATATATATATGTGCATCATATATATATATATTATATTATGAAGATCACCCTTCATCCCCATTCACTACCCAGCAGTAACTTCTGTTGAATTTTCACGTCTGTTTTCCACATTTCCAGGGTGGCCTCAACTCACAGGGATCCTCCTACCTCTCCCTCCCCAGTCCTGGGATTAATGGCGTGAGCTGCCACACCCTTCCTGTATTTTCTTTCAAACAATTTATAGAGTATGTTGTGATTGATATTTTGTCAGCACAGTGAATTTCACTGATAAATGCTGATGAATGCTGTATTTTGAGTTGTGATAGAGACTTAATGGTTGTCCCAAGTGCTTTCTGGGTATTCGTTAGTTAAGGGGGGCTATCTACTATCCTGTTTGTTTGTTTGAGGCAGGGTCTCACTCTATACCCAGGCTGGCCTTAAATTCTTGACTGTCCTACCTCAACCTCCCTTGTGTTGAAATGAAAAGCACCCAGCCAGGTTCATATATATGATTTTTTTTTTTTTGAGCTAGGGTCTCGCTCTAGCCCAGGCTGACCTGGAATTCACTATATAGTCTCAGGGTGCTCTCTAACTCATGATTATCCTCTTCCTAGGCGCCTCCTAAGTTTTGGGATTTAAAGGCACACCAAGTCCAGTGCAGCTCGAAGTTTTTAATTTAAACTTTTGACTTTAGCTGAATGTGATGGCATATGCCTCTTGTAGCAGATATTTGTGAGGTTGAGGCAGGAGGATTGCTTCCCAGGAGTGGGAGACCAGCCTGGGAAACACAGCAAGACCCTCCTTTCAAAAAAACCCAAACAAGTTTTGGCCATAAAGTACAAAAAATGACTGTGTACTGCAACAAGAACGAAACCTTGAGGTGCAGACCCCGGGGCAGAAGATGGGTCGGGAATCAGAACTCATGGGTCTGGGCTCTGGCCCAAGCAGACCCTTCATGGACATTGTATCTGTTGCTCTGGAGCCTTCCTTCCCCTCTCTGTAAAACGGGTGAGTCTACAGCCAATTGAGCCCACCGGGTTCCTTCCCTCATGGGGGCAAACAGCAGCCTCCTTGGTGGTGGATGAACCTGGTGTGTGTATGGCTTGCCCCAGCGACCTAGGAGACAGTTTCTGATGGACAGTCATGTTTCTGATCTCTTGCTGTACCCAGTCGAGGCGCTAAACACGTATGCAGGGAGCCTTTGGGAAGCCCCCAGGCACCGTGTCCAGCTTCACATCATCCTGGTCATACGTCCATCCACACCAAGCTGCAGAATTCCAAGCATGTGACTGAGGCCCTGTGCAGGCCAAGTTCAAGTTTCCTGGCCACCAGAAGATCTGCATCTCAGAGAAGTGGGGCTTCACCAAGTTCAATGCAGATGAACTTGAAGACATGGTCGCTGAGAAGTGGCTCATCCTTGATGACTGTGGGTCAGATATATCCCCAGTCACGGGTCCTTGACATGTGGTGGGCTCTGTGCTCATGAGAGTTTCCCCTGCTGAGTCATGCTCACCCACAGATCTGATAAAAGATCAGAGTTAAAGTTTGGGGCTGGAGAGATGGCTTAGTGGTCAAAGGTACTTGCTTTCAAAGCCTGACCTCCCATGTTTGATTCCGCAGTAGCCAGGAAAGGCTGGAAGAGCCAAGTGGTGCATACATCTGGTGTTCATCTGCATTGGCAGGAGGCCCTGGCATGCCCATAGTCTGTCTGTCTCTCTGATAAGTATTTTTTGAAGATACTTCAAAGTGTAACTCAGGTTACACTTACCCAGGTGGTTCACCCTTCAACTTAAGTTGCTCAAAATGTTTATAGACTCCAGCTGTAGTGTACATTGATTGTAACAAAAAGGCAGGGGACCTTGGGAGAGGGCTCAGTGGTTAAAGACACTTGATTGCAGAGCCTGTCAACCTGGGTTCAAATCTTCAGGGCCCATGTGAAACCAGACCCACAAAGTGGTGCATGTCTGGAGTTGGTTTGCAGTGACAACAGGCCCTGGCACTGCCATCTCTCCCTCCCTCTTACACACAGATATAAAAAGTTATCTGTAGAAGAGGCAAATAGGAAGATCTCCTTTCACCCCCTACCACTCAGCAGTATCTTCTGGTGGATTTCTATGTCCTCTCCACATGGCTCCACACAGCTCCTACACATGTGTTTTTCTTTTTAAACTCCTTCACGACAACTTTCATAAATAGGGACAATATACTGTAATCATAATCCCCTCCCAACGCCCATGTTTCCCCCTCCCAAGACCCTTTGCCTATTCTTTTCTTACCAACAGTTAAAAGTATGTTGTGGGTGGTATTTTGAATTTCAAATGTCATTGATGAGTGTTATCTGCTGTAAAGAATGCTTCAGTAGGGCTGGAGAGATGGCTCAGCGGTTAAGGCACTTGCCTCCAGTGCCTAAAGCCCCTGGTTCAATTCCCCAGGACCCACGTAAGCCAGACCCACAAGTTGGTGGCCCTGGTGCTCATTCTCTCTCTCTCTCTCTCTCTCTCTCTCTCTCTCTCTCTCTCTCTCTCTCTGCTTGAAAACGAATAAATAAAATATTAAAAAAAAGAATGCTTCAGTAGTACACTCTGGGTATTTGTTTCCTAAGGGCTTATTTTCCTCTTTTTTTTTTATATATATTTTTAAAGATAGGTTCTCACTCTTACCCAGACTGACCTGGAACTCACTCTGTAGCCTAGGCTGGCCTCCTCCTACTTCAACCTCTCAAATGCTGGGCTATAGGCAATGACCACCATGATGAGCTTTTTCCTTTATTGTAGGAAGGTAGGGACTGGGCGGCCCCTTGTCTGGGTTTGGGCCGAGACAGATCTGCTGCAGCTCCAAACCGATCTCTTGATCTCTTCTGTTTCCTCAGCACATTCCTCAGATAGCACGTGGGCTCACCTTTGTGGTCCAGGTGCTCACAGCACCTTGACATTATCTTCCGGGTCCTTGTCCCTTTCAAACCTCTGTGCTGCTTGCTTCTAGTTGCTGCAGAGGATGGCGAGGTGCAGGGTGATGTGGAAAGCAGCCGTGTTGCTGAGCCTGCTCGTGGGCGCTGGTGCCGTCCCCGTGGGCGTGGACGATCCTGAGGACGGGGGCAAGCACTGGGTGGTGATCGTCGCTGGCTCCAACGGCTGGTATAATTACCGGCACCAGGTAAGAAAAAATTGTATTTTCTTTTTTTTCAAGGTAGGGTCTTTCTCTAGGCCAGGCTGACCTGGAATTCACTATGTAGTCTCAGGGTGGCCTCAAACTCATGGTGATCCTCCTACTTCTGCCTCCCAGTGCTGGGATTAAAGGCGTGGGCCCCCATGCCCTTCTCTGTCAGTAGTTCTGGACATTAATGGTTTGTTTTGTGGCGATGTCTCATACAGTCTAGGCTGGCTTTGAACTGATCCTCCTGCCTTTACTTCTCAAGGGCAGGTGACACCACATTTAGCTTGTTTGTATTTGAGACAGGGTCTGGTCATGCAGCCCTCACCTCAAAGGAAATAAGAGATAGTTTATTTTAGGAGCCCAGTATGACTATCCATGGCCTGGAAAGACAGATTCAGGTTACCTCAAATTCCATGTTCCAATGTGTTAATAATTCTATGAAAATTTTATAATTACAGAACAAAAGGAAGTTATAAACCAAGGCCCTTTTTTATATAGCTTTTTTTTTTTTGAGGTAGGGTCTTACTCTAGCCTAGGCTAACCTGGATCTTATTCTACAGTCCCAGGCTAGTCTCAACTCACAGTGATCCTCCTGCCTCAGCCTCGTGCTGGGATCAGAGGTGTGCACCACCTGGCCTGGTTTGTCCTTTAAATTTTTTTTTCTTTCAAGGTAGGGTCTCGCTCTAGCCCAGAATGACCTGGAATTTACTATGTAGTTTCAGGGTGGCCTCAAACTCAGGACGATTCTCCTACCTGTCTCCCTAGTGCTGGGAATAAAGGTGTGCGCTACCACACTTGGCCTTGCCCTTTAGTTTTTACACACACACACACACACACACACAGAGAGAGAGAGAGAGAGAGAGAGAGAGAGAGAGAGAGAGAGAGAGAGAGAGGAGAAGAGAAGAGAAGAGAAGAGGTGAATTACTGAGGCCACCCTAGAAGTCCAGGCAGAAAGAACTGAAGCCCTGGAGAATTCACTCCAAACCCCTCAGCCTTCCATAATCCATCTTTCCTGGCATTTCCTCCAAATCAGACTGTCATCTGAGCAAACATTGAAAGCTCAGCCTCCTGGTGGGACTGGCCATTTTGCAATCCAGACTGTCAGTTCCTCAAAAGGTGAAGCAGGGTCACTCTGCGATCCAGAGATTCCACTCCAAGGTGGACGGACACCCATGGAAGATGGAAACATATGTCCCCGTAAACATTTTATATGAGTATTCATGTTGGCTTATTCATATTAGCCAGCATGTGGGAGCACCGAGTGTCCATCAGCTGGGGAGAGGGCAGCATAGTCATACTGGGGAATATTACAAAAGGAAAGAAAGAAAAATGAAGTGAAAAGGTAAGGTTTTTGTTTTTGGTTTTGTTTTTTTTTTTTTTTGGTATTTTGATGTAGGGTCTTGCTCTAGCCCAGGCTCAGGCTGGCCTTGAACTCACGACAATCCTCCTGCCTCTGCCTCCTGAGTACTGGAACTAAAGGTATGTACCACCACACCCAGCCCTTTTTTGTGTTGTTGTTGTTTGTTTTTCGAGGTAGGGTTTCATTCTAGCCCAGGCTGACTTGGAACTCACTCTGTAGTCCCAGGCTGGCCTCAAACTCCCAGCAATCCTTCTACTCTGCCTCCCCAGTGCTGGGATTAAAATCATGGGTCACCATGCCTGGCAAGAGTAAGTTATATATGCCTCAACATAGATGAACTTTAAAGATGTCATGCTAAGTAAAGGCACACATTGGATTGATAAATGGCAGGATAAATTAGGGGCTATCTAGGGCTATCTTACGTATCTAAAGCTAGCAAGGGCTGTTGGCCAAATGAAGAGTGACTATTAATGCATCTGGAATCCCTTTTGGTGTAGAGAGAATGTTCTGGAATTACACAGTGGTCATGGCTAACAGTATAGGGACTATGAATTAAGGGCTGACTTCCATTATGTGAATGATTTGTCAATAAGGCTGTCATTTTAGTTTTTAGCCAGGCATGGTGTTGCACATCTTTAATCCCAGTGCTCGGGAGGCAGAGGTAGGAGGATTGCTGTGAGTTTGAGGCCAGCCTGGGACAACAGAGTGAATTCCAGGTCAGCCTGGACTAGAGCGAGACCCTACCACGAAAAACCAAAAAAAAAAAAGGAGTGAATTCCAAGTAAACCTGTGCTAGAGGAGTGAGAACCTACTTCGGAAAAACCAAAAGAAAAAAACAGTTTAGAAAAATATATGAAATGAATCTTGACCTCTTATTTGAACCAGGATGTTAAGACCATACGGCTTCAACATGTAATCAATATGAAAATTTCTCGAGATCCCTGCGTTCTTTTGTGTACTAAGTGAGTGAAATCAAGTATGCCTTTGATTCCCGGTGTATCTTAGTTCAGGTCTTAGTTGCCACATGTGTCCAGTGTCCAGGAGGGACAGCCCAGGTGGAGCTGTGACCCTGTCATGTGAGAGAACTGGAACTGTGCCCCCCCTGGGGTGTCTGTTTGCATATCCTTCAGGGGTAGGGGGTTGGCTGACAAGGCATGACTCATCTCGTGAATGGTTTGTGTGCTGGCCAAATAGGAAATTTGGCTTGATTCAAAGTTGTTATTGTGATCAAATGATCCTTTTTTCCTGAGTGAAAGGTAAGCTAAGCACAGATCACATGCTGATTCATCAGCCACTGGGTTATAGATTGGCTAAACATATGTATGTCTGACTTGATCAGTTAGCCTTTGCTCCCAGAAGCCCCTTCTTCCCTCTTGCCTTCCTCCCCATCCCTTTTTAAATATTTATGTGTGTGTGTGAGCAAACAAACTCCATTTTGTGCATCTGGCTTTACATGGGAACTGGGGACTCGAAACAGGGCCATCATCAGGATTTGCATGCAAGGGTCCAGGCATTAGGTCCCTGGGATGTGTGTGTGCATTATTCTGCTACCACAGTTGTGTTGGAAGGCCTTCATTGCTCTATAGAAACGGCCCTTACACATGTAACAATTCACACACTGCCCAAGTTCACCTGTGCAGGGCATCTTCAGGCAGAAGCTGGAGGTGGTATGTGACGAGCGGTATTTCCACTGTCCATCACCGTGCCAAGTGCTGTTTGGAGTGCCCTGTCTGCCTGGGTGACACTTCGTGCTTACTCAGGTCTTTGTTCCTGGAAAACATAATTGTCAGCAGTTATGGGAGTCTATCCTGTCTGGCCTCAGATGACTTCCTGAATGAAGGGCAGTGTGAGTCATCTGAAATGAGGAAGCACCCATGCCTCACTCTGCGTGGGCAAGCATTCCCTTACGGATGGTTTTTTTGTTGGTGTTTTTAAAGGTTTTAAAGGTTTTATTAGATTATAGATAGAACTTGAGAGAAGGAAAGAAGAGAGAATACAGAAAGAAGAGACTACAGAAAGCGTCTCCCCGTGAGAAGGCAGGAGGGGGTGTGTGACAACCCTTGGGATGTTTTTTATATCTCCTTAACATTGCCTTTTTGAATTTATTTATTTATTTACTTGAGAGACACAGAGAGAAAGACAGAAAAAGAGAGCGTATGGGTACACTAGGGCCTCTTGCCACTGCAAACAAACTCCAGATGTGTGTACCACATAAAGCCATGTATGTCTGGCTTTACATGGGTACTGAGGACTACCCAGTACTGAGGAACTCAGGCCAGCAGGCTTTGCAAGCAAATGCCCTTAAACACTGAGCATCTCCCCAGCCTCAAATAGTGCTTCAAATAGTGTTTCAAATTATTGTATGTGTGATGTGTGTGCATTTGCATGTGAGTTATAGGGGCATGTGTGTGCCATAGTGTGCACTTGGAGGTCAGAGGGCAATTTTGTTTTTCAGTCCTTTTCACCTCATTTGAAGCAGGGTCTCTTGTTCACCACTGAGGTAACCAGACTAGCTGGCCCATGGCTTCCTGATGACTTCTGTTTTTAACTCCTCCTCACCATAGGCGGGCTGGGATTCCAGAGGCTCACTACAGGATGCTCATTACTGCATCTAGCTTTCGCATGATGGTTGGGGACCCAAACTCAGGACCTCATGTGTGCAATGCAAGTGCTTTATGCACTGAGCCATCTTCCCAGCCACATCATCATCATTATTATTAATGCTTTATTTATTTATATGCAAGCAGAGAGAAACAGACACAGAGAGAAGGGACTCCAGATGCATGTGCCACTTTGTGCATCTGGCTTACATGGGTCCTGGGGGATTGAGCCAGGATCGTTAGGCTCTAGAGGCAAGCATCTTAACTGCTGAGCCATCTCTCCAGCCCCATATCATTATTTTTTTTTAATTGAGCAGAACATTTATTGTCAATGCCTTTGTTTTTGCATCCTGCCTCATACATGCTAGGCAGGCGTTCTACCACTTAGTCACACACTCAGCCCTTACTTGGGGTTTTTATTTTATTTTATTATTTTTATGTGTGGGGGGAGGGTAGGATGGGGCAGATTTAAGCTGATCTGAATTGTAGTCTCAGGGTGGCCTCAAACTCTTTGCCATCCTCCTACCTCTGGTATTTAAGGCGTGAGGCACCAAGCTGGGCTTGTTTTGTGTGCTTTTAAAAAATTATTTTTAGGGCTGGAGAGATGACTCAGTGGTTAAGGCACTTGTCTCCAGTGCCTAAGGCCCCGGGTTCAGTTCCCCGGGACCCACATAAGCCAGACCCACAAGGTGGTGGCCCTGGTGCTCTCTCTTTCTCTCTCTCCTCCCTCGCTGCTTGAAAATGAATAAATATTTTTTTAAAAAATTATTTTTTACTTATCTCTTTGCAAGCAGAGAGAGAGAGAGAGAGAGAGAGAGAGAGAGAGAGAGAGAGAGAGAGAGAGAAAGAAACAGAAAATGGGCCCAATAGGGCCTCTAGCCATTGTAGACCAACTCCAGAGGCATGCACCAGTTTGTGCATCTGGCTTTATGTGGGTACTGGGGAATCCAATTCAGAATATTAGGTTTTGCAGGCAAGAGCCTTAACTGCTGAGCTATCTCTCCAGCCCCTTGTTTTGTGTAATAGACAGGGTCTTATATTGCCTAGGATGACCTTGAGCTCCTAATCCTTCTGCCTCAGCCTCCCCCCCTAATACAAGGACTAGACTTGTGCTACCAGGTCTGGCTCTGAGTTGGCCTTTGGAGTCTTCACTCAGTTCTGAACAGTGACAGGCAGATGCAGCTACACGGATCAGAAGGGTCTTATGTGCACGGGGAGAGAGAGAGAGAGAGAGAGAGAGAGAGAGAGAGAGAGAGAGAGAGAGAGAGAGAGAGAGAGAGCGAGCACACCAGGGCCACCACCATGTGGGTCTGGCTTATGTGGGTACTGGGGAAATGAACCCAGGGCCTTAGGCACTGGAGCCAAGTGCCTTAACTGCTGAGCCATCTCTCCAGCCCACATGAATGTTTTTAAAAGTAATCATTTGGGGACCGGGAGATGGCTCAGTGAATAAAGCTCTTACTGTGCAAGCATGAGGACCTGAGTTTGGATCCCCAGCACCCACATAATTAATGAGTGGGTGCGGTGGCACACCTGTAATCCCTGCTCTGTGGAGACAGAAACTAGGGAGACCTGGGCAAGCTGGCTAGCTAGACTAGCCAACTCGAGTGAACTCTGGGTTCAAGTGAGACCTTGTCTCAGTAAATAGAGTAGATGAGGATTGAGGAAGACGCCTGACACCAGCCTATGGCCTCCCCCACACGTGCACCTACCTGCATAGAAACACACATGCCAGAAAATAAATAGGTAATCAATTAAAAGTAACACCAGGTGAGGTGGCAAACATCTTTAATCCCAGCTCATGGGAGGCAGAGGTAGGAGGGATCACTGTGAGTTCTAGGCTAGCCTGGGCTAAAGTGAGGCCCTATATCAAAAAAACCGAATTTATTAATTAATTAAAACAATTCAAGGGGCTGGAGAGATGGGTCAGCGGTTAAGGCACTTGCCTCCAGTGCCTAAGGCCCCGGGTTCAATTCCCCAGTACCCACATAAGCCAGACCCACAAGGTGGTAGCCCTGGTGCTCTCTCTCTCTCTCTCTCTCTCTGCTTAAAAATTAATAAATAAAATATTTAAAAAAAAGCAATTCAGGGAGGTAGAGCTCACGGCTGCTCAGCGGAACTCCAAACAGACCTTCTCCTGGCAGAATGTAAAGCTGATGCGATCCTTTGTCCCAGGCAGACGCGTGCCACGCCTACCAGATCATCCACAGAAATGGGATTCCAGATGAGCAGATTATCGTGATGATGTATGACGACATCGCCAACTCTGAAGAGTGAGTGGGGAGCACTTTCACCTTGGCTCCTTGGGACAGGACCTGATGTGGCAATGGGAGTAGCCATGGGGGCTGGGTGCAGCGAGGCTTCCTGGTGAGCTCTGATCATGTTTTAGGTGCCTTGGCCCTGGTACCAGAAAGGAAGTGAGTGACAGAGGTTGCCTTGAAAGGCACAGCAGAACTGCTCCTTGGAGCCTGTGGAGCCTGGCCTAGCCCACAGAAGGTTCTAGATTGTGTGACACAGCCTCCCGCCCTCCTTTCTGGACCTGCTTCCTGTTGTGGCTGCTGTCTGATCTCACAGCTGGTTCTCTTGCTCTTTTATCTGAGTTCTTGAGGAATTGTGACTTACAGGGCTCATGAGTTCCCAGGTTCTGGGTGCCACACTGAGGTTCTCAGAGGGACGCTGCCCTGAACTGAGATCTCACTTGGGTTCTGGCTGAATCCATCCCCAGCTTTAGTGCCTAAGCTCTGTGTTCAAGTCCTGCCTTGTGTCTTGTCATTTTCTGAGAGTAGTTTTTTGTTTGTTTGTTTGTTTTTTGAGGTAGGGTCTTGCTCTAGTCCAGGCTGACCCGGAATTCACTATGTAGTCTCAGGGTGGCCTCGAACTCACAGCAATCCTCCTACCTCTGCCTCCCGAGTGCTGGGATTAAAGGCGTGCGCCACCACGCCCGGCTCCTGAGAGTAGTTTTGCTTGAGCAATCCGGGTGCCATCTTACTCCAAGATGCTCTCTGGATCCCAACAGGTGGCAGGACACCTGGACTTTGGTCTCTGTCCTGGGTATTGGGAGCCTTGTCCCTCCCTGCTCCCACAAAAACCACTTGAGTTTGGGACCATGAGATCTCAGCTGCCCAAGCCACACATGGGTGACTTTGCAGCTGACAAGAAGTGACCTCAACAACTTTGTTTTTCACTATTTTTTCCCCACAAAACCAGGGCTTTTTTTTCAAGCTGGGTCTCATGTTATCCCAGGCTGACCTGGAACTCCCTTTGTACTCCCAAGGCTGGCCTCAAATTCACAGTGATCCTTCTACCTCTGCCTCCCTGAGTATTATAAGGTCATGTGACATTATGCCCATCTTTGTTTTTTTTAAATATTTATTTGTTTGTTTAAGTGAGAGGGGGGAGGCATGGGTGCTCCAGGGCTTCCTGCCACTGCAAACAAACTCCAGATGCATCATATACCACTCTGTGCATCTGGTTTTACATGGGTACTGGGGAATTGAACCTTGGCCATCAGGCCTTCCAAGCAAGTACCAAGGACTCATTTTATTTATTTATTTTATTTTAATTTTTTTATTTCTTTGGTTTTTCGAGGTAGGGTCTCGCTCTAGTCCAGGCTGACCTGGAATTCACTCTGTAGTCTCAGGCTGGCCTTGAACTCATGGTGATCCTCCTACCTCTGCCTCCCGAGTGCTGGGATTAAAGGCATGTTCCACCACGGCCGGCTCATTTTATTTTTTAATAAGTAGAAACTCTGTATGTACAAGTCTTGTGTTGGTACCACCGTTTCCCTCCTTCCATTCCACCCAGGGCTCTCCTCCGTGGGATTGCTGGAATGCTCCATGGCGTGGAGGGCTATGAGTTGTGTTTGCTGCAGACAATTTTTTCTATGGGGGGGGCAATGTCTCTGGATCTCCACTCCTCCATCATGGCTCTTAGACTGTTTCTACCCCTCTTCCGAAAATCTCCCTGAGCCATGGTGTGTGAGTTTTAAGTCTGCTTTGGAATGACTGCGTATCCTCCTTGTCTGTCTCCATTACCCTGGCACAGGTTGTCAGGCTGGCTTTGGAAGCAGCACTCTTGCTCATCTTGTCTCTTCCTCTGAGATTTCACCTGGGTCCTAGAGGGTGTGTTAGGGGTGGTTCATCTCCTGCCAGGGAGTCAGCTATCATTTCAGGTCTTGGTGGTAGAATTGAGCTGTCCATGGTTCTAGCTGAAAAATACAAACAGATTCTCCAAGGGAGAGTGAGGTCAGCATAGGTCAAATAGAACCAACATTGTTAATTTGGAGATTATAATGCATGTAGCCTCTCTTTAGGCCCAAGTGCTCATTTTAAAGAGAGATTTCAGAGACATGTCATGGTTTGTGTGTTAACTGTGTCCCTTCATTTTCAGCAACCCTACTCCAGGTGTCGTGATCAACAGACCCAATGGCACGGATGTGTATAAGGGAGTCCTGAAGGATTATACCGGAGAGGTAAGGCCATTCCTGCTGGTTGTTTCCTTGATGATTTTCACCTCTTGGAGTTCTCAAATCTGAACTGAGTATGCTGATTCCTGAAAGTCAGCATTTCATGTTTGTGTTAGAATTTGTACTTGAGAAGTAAATGGTGGAGTTTTCTTATGGGGAGAGGGCTGAGGATCAAACCAGGACCTCACATGATATAGGGAAGTGCTGTACCTCTGAGCCACGTCCCAGCCCTTCCTTTCCCTTCTCTCTCTCTCTCTCTCTCTCTCTCTCTCTCTCTCTCCTATTCTTTCTTTCTGAGAGAGGGAGAAACAGGCAGATACATATATAGAGAATTGGTGCACCAAGGCCTCAAGCCACTGCAAACTCCTGATGTATGCACCACCTTGTGGGTTTTACATGGGTACTGAAGATTCAAACCTGGGTCCTTGGACTTTGCAGGCCATCTCTCCCCTTTTCATTTCCTTCCTTCCTGTCTTCTTTCTTTCTTCCCTCCCTCCCTTCCTTCCTCCTTCCC
>PVHP010030893.1:0-20505 GCA_004024765.1 Zapus hudsonius | reverse complement strand
GGGAGCCCAAGAGTATGGGATCCAGTGCATCTTGCCCTAAATCCCCATTTCCAATCAAAGGTTCCCCCTCACTGAGTGGAATATTCGGCCAAATTTAATGGCTGTTGATTGACTCCCCCAGGCCCAGGTTCCTTCATTGCACAATTGCTCCTTTCTTGGTTTGCTGTTCTCTTCCAGTAGGAACTGTATTCAGCCTATTTGCATTATTGAGTCTGGAATGCTTGTTTCTTTCCATTTACCTTTCTGTTATCTTAGGACTAAGAGTAAACTCTCCATGTCTTTTCATTGACTTTGAGCTGTTCAAGCTGCATGCTCATTTCAAAATGATTTCTTAAATCATCCCCAAACCCATTTCCTTTTATTAACTTAGTCTCTAATTAAGGTAAAAATTTTCCCACTGGACCTGTCTCATTGTCTTCCTTTTCTCTTTCTTGTTACTTGGCCTGATTCTGTAAAGCATGGACTTCCCCAGTGATTACAATGGTCTTCACAAAACTGCAAGAGTGAACGGCTTGTAAAAGTAAAATATTAAACCACACTGTTCTGTACTCCTAAGGACCTGGAAGAGTATGTAGACGCTTGGTGAAAACGTGCAGTCTAGGCAATTGTTTTAGAGAATGAAAAGATAATGAGAGGTGGTGAACGACTCCTCCTCACACATCACCAGGTTTTTTGGGAAAGAGAGCAAAAGGCCACCATCAACAGAACGATAGACAGTGCTGCAGCAGGAAACCCAAAGTTTTCAGTAACCCATCTTAGCTTGGGGCAGAATAGTGACACAGTGACTTTATTGTATCCATGATACAATAACTGGGGTCTAGACAAAGCTTTTCATTGGTAGCATCTTTTGATCACCTAATAGGTTGCTTTCCATTTTTATTCCAAATCCCAGAATAATTTGTTGGCATCAGAGTTCAATATATATATATATATATTGAACTCTGATGACAACAAATATATATATATATATATATATATATATATATATATATATATATATATATATATACCAAAATCCTTTCCAAACTACCATGCACATAGTCAGATACACTTTGTGCAGAAACCCACTTCTACAAGATTCGAAGGCGTGATATTTTTGTGTCCCCACTTTCATGTTGGTCCCTTTTTCCCTCAGTACCTCCACTTGCTCTGCTCCACCTTTGATAATGGATGAAGAACTGGGTCAAAGAGAAAGGTTTTATTCACATAATGTGATTTCAGTCTCAGTTTAATTGATGAGTTTGGGTTTTTTTTAAACAAAGTATTCTGAAGGAATGAATCTCTGCTGTACTATGGCGTTATTTTCATTGGAAAAGGAGAGTGAAAAACATTAGGAAGTGAATGGAGCTTCACTCAAGCAAAGGTTCTGAGAGGAATTTGGTGCAGGAATTAACACTCACCCCTTACCTTTTGTGAAAAACAGCTCATATGAAGCATGTCAAATGGAACAAGGTATCAATTGGTAAAATTTGTTTGCATGATGTGGTAATTTGAATGTATATCCGCCATAGTCTTGGGTGTTTTTTTTAAATTAAAACTTGTAACATGGGGTCTCTAGATACCTAGCTGGAGAAGTGAAACTGGGGGCGAATACTAAGGTCCAGCCCTACGGTGTATTTGGGAGCAAATCTGAATTCCAGCCAAAAGGTATGCAGAATAGTCTGAGCTCTGGTGGGGTCCTTGCCTTTTGCTGCTGGTTTAGCTGCCAGTTTTGTACTTGCTGATTTTGGTGTTGTTGGCTGTTTGGTTGTTTTTCTCTGCTTGGATGTATGGAAGCAGCTTTTTTAACCATTGATAGAACTTCCTCCCTGGATCTGTAAGCTTGAAATAAGCCCCTTCCTCCCCTAAACTGTGCCTGATTTGGATGTTCACCCCAGCAAGGTAGACCTGACTTCAGCACATGAGCTGTCAGAATTGCTGAAAATACACAAACTTTTGTTATTGTAGAAAAGCTGAATCATGGGCACAGAAGCTTAAAAATGACAAATCTTGAAACATTTACTACAAGGCAAAAGTAGGTCACCAGGAAAAGGAGACTCAAGGAAAAAAAAACATATTACGTGAAAAAATTTAATAGGGGACTTAAGATGTTAAAAGAATTAGCTTGACAAATTAAGAAAAATACAAGATAAATTAGAAAACCACGAAATTACCAAGGTTCTATTAGTCTATCATTGTAGAAAGTAGAAGTTGTCTTATTTAATTGACAAATCTATAATGTTATTGCATATCAGGACTGCAAAACAGAGTGGATTTATTAGGAAACCAGTAACTGACAGGAAGAGAACCGTGATTTGTTTATTTTGATGACTCTTGCTAGACAGACAAAATGACCTGTTTTGATTGTTCATTGCAGGTGCAAGGTGCTTTGTTTCTGAGGTCAGACGAGATTGGGCACAGCGAAGACATGCCCTGTTTCTGACCATGGACTCCGATGCACTAGCGCATTCGAATTGGAAGGAGTGCAAGGTTTCACCTTGGTTCTCATCAAAGAGAGAGAAGAATCTGAGGGCAGGCAACTTCTGAGAAGACCAAGGATGATACAAGCCAAGGTTTCAAAGCAGTGGTCTTGTGCGTTGAGTGGCCAGTCCAGTGGGTTATAAGGAATTTCACTGTCTCATGTCAGCTAAAGCAGACATGGTGACACTTGTAATCCAAGCACTGGGGAGGTAGAAGTAAGAAGAACAGGCATTCAAGGTCATCTTCTCTGTAATATAACAAGTTTAAGGGCAGCCTAGGATACATGAGACCCAGTCTCATAAACAAAACATGCGAAATACCAAAAAATCATGTATCAGCTAATTTGATTATCTCCCCATGGTAACACAACCAAGAATCTAAAATGGAATATGGAAGCTATGCACCCAGCACTTACTTAAGAGAGTAATGTGTCCATAGGCCTGATTTTCCGTTCATGTTCTTAGACTAGAAATAGCTGCATATCCCCCAATCTTAAGAGTTGACATTTACAAAAGAATTCAGAGTTATCTCTCTTCCTCCCTGCCAATATTCAGAGATCCGGTCATGGGAAGAGTTGATAAGTGATAAGTTGAAAAGTTGGTGGTCCCAAAGATAGCACTTATGCAGGAAACAAGGAGAAACTCGGGAGTTAAAGCATTTCTCATCCTGTGAGTCGACCATTCATATTTAAAAAAAAAACATGGTGGATAAGACTGGGAGGGTGGAGGCAGGAGAAGAAAAAAAAACTAGTTCCTAGGATATTGTCATATTCAAAGACATTATGTTTCTCATGTTATCTTTACATTATTTCCTCCACAATTTCTCTATATTCAAGACTATATGTTCTTCTTGAAATTTGTTGATGCTTGAAATACACAATTCATCTGAATACACATGTATATTTACATACACACACATATATAGATGTATGTATATATATAATTTATATATAATCCTAGACCAATATCTTATCAGTGAGTAACTATTAAAATACTTAGTTTTGTTTTGAAAAGCAAAAAACAAGCCAAACAAGGCAAGGACGTCATTGTTAGTGGGAATGCTAAATGCTAAAATTGAAATGACTGTTGGCAAAGGCACAACCATCCATGTGATAACTCCTTGACCCAACCATTTAATTTCTAGGAATTTACCTCCAAGGACATCTCTACAAAATGCAATTATGAAATTCTCAGGAAAATGAATGAACCTAGTAAATATCATACTAAATGAGGAGCCCATCCTCGGAAAGATAGATGCTCTATGCCTTCTTTCGAATGTTGATTCTACTTTTGAAATCTGAGATTTGAATGTAAGTTGGACTGAGTGAATAGTAGAGGCAAGGAATCTAGAAAGGGGCCATGAGGAAGGGGAGAGCATAGTAGACTGTAAGTAAAGGGACAGAATGTAAGGGTGGAAAAGTCCAAGAGGCATCTGTGAAGCAGGATGGGGAAGACAGGGAGGGGGAGTGTTAACCAAAACCAAAGATGTTATAAGTAAGCTTTATAGAATCCAATTTCTTTACTAATTAAAAAATATATATTTAAAGATGAGAGTTTGAGCAGAAGCACCCTGCTTGGGTGGAGAATTCGGTTTCCAGAAGTCATGGGTAGTTATAAGAAAATCACAGTGCCAGGGGCTGGATA
The DNA here is from genome assembly GCA_004024765.1 of Zapus hudsonius. Classification (NCBI taxonomy): domain Eukaryota; kingdom Metazoa; phylum Chordata; class Mammalia; order Rodentia; family Dipodidae; genus Zapus; species Zapus hudsonius. Next base: position 16,402 of record PVHP010030893.1, on the reverse strand, counting down.
TCGCCCAGAGAACGATTGGCCAGGTAGGCCCATGAAGCCTCCAAAACATAGAGGTCATTTCCAATGCTCTCGGTTGCCTGCCACTACTAGATGGTAAGAGCCTATTGCTGAAGATACTGCATGCTTCAGTTGCAATCAAGCTGGAAGTTAGCTGGAGCCCTCCTCCCTGCTGGCTAACTGCCATAATGCTGGGAAGCACCATGCTTGTCGGAGGGTAAATGTCACCAACAGTCTTAAGCAGCAGATCCTGTAAGCTACAATCAGCTTTCCCTTGCCAGTGTTTGGTACACAGTAGTTTTGTTGTTGTTGTTGTTTGTTTGTTTGCTTGCTTTTTTAAAGTGGAAGCTTCATTATTGAAAGCTTTTGTTGCAAACTGTTTTTCTTAATGTGACCTACAAACTTAGGATGTCTGGGTTATTGGGTCCCTTGTTAATAAAGGTTACTTCTATAAAAGTCAAAGCTTGACAAGCAAAACAAAAATCATGGTAACAACTTCATACTGTATCTCAGACTATCTATATTTAATCTTTCTTCTCGGGAACATCTTAGTGAGAAGCCAGAAGCTCTTTCAAGTTTCCCAAAGCAACCTTGAGGTGGCCACACCTTCTCCTCACAAACCATTTCCACTGAAACTCCATACCACCCAAAGTTTTCAAAAACCTAAATATTTTTGTTCTTTGATACTTCACGACCTACCGGAAAGCAAGTCTCATTAGGTGTTAAATAATTGTTAGTTGTTTTCTAATTCGGAAGGTTCTGTTCTTTTCACCTCAAGAAGTCACTTTGGAGACAAACAGAAATGTGTAACTAGGTTTGATTAAATCTAATTGATTTGAATGCTAATGACTCAGTGACTCCAACACACTTGTTTCACTTAACTCTTGGTGACACTGAAAGCCACTTTGCTTTCCTTTTCGGCCACTCCTGTCTCTTCACACCATCTCAGGAGACTGTTCTTAGGTCATTGAGGTTTATGACACTGTTGGGGAAATCGGGTGAGTGCTGTCTGCTCTTCCAACTCCATCACCTCCCATGTTGGTTGCCTAGGAAACCACCTCACTGAGTCCTCAATAAAAGAATCATCACACTGGAATTTTACTTTCTGCCTGGATGAGAACCCCTAAAACATTACCTTATATCAAAGTACTATGTACGCTTTTCTTCCATTTTACGAACTTCATTTTACCAACTCAAGGAAACCGTTATTTTTAATAAAAGATGAGAAAGGAGATTTGGCCAAGCAGTGCTGTGAAAACCTCTATTCCACAGAAAGAGTATTTGCTCTCAGAAATGAAAAAATGGGGGGAAGCATTTAGGTGTTTTGATAGAATTCTTTGGCTATGTGAGCAGTAATCAGGGTGAGTTAGTTTGCTAATATTTCATTCTAGGCAGTGTCTGGATAGACACCATTCGGAGCAAACTATGGCCCTTCTCTGTCAGGCAGGAATGGACTAACCTTTCTTTGTTCCCTTCCACAGCATTCTCACATGCTGGCAAAGCTAAACTCACAAGAAGCATAGACAATTGCTCACCAGGGACTGCTGAAAATCTGCAGAAAAAAATCTCCTGCATTCTTTCAAAATATCACAAGTTCTGTCCAGAAACATGGAGGCTACTGAGCAAGAATCTCTGAAGGCCTGTGTGTCCTTGTCTCCTTAGAGTTGTGGGCAGTATGGTTCCATGAACACAGAGGAAAAAACAAGAAAGGATGCTCCCAGAATCTACCTTATGTAATTTGAGATAAGAAAAAAATACTTTTATTTACCATTCTCATCCTTGATCTTTTATGCAGGCAATATGAGGTTAAGGTGAACCAGGGAGGCAAATATCATTGGGCAAAGTGAAGATGATGTCCCAACATGGGCAAAATGAGAAAGGGATGGTTGAAAGTAGAATCTGGAATGGGAAACACCAGCCCTACTGTTTTTAAAATTATTTTTATTTATTTATTTGCAAGCAGAGAGACAGAGAATGGACACGCCAGGGTCTTCAGCTACTCCAAACCAACTCCAGATGCATGTGCCCCTTTGTGCATCTGGCTTTATGTGGGTTCTGGGGAATCAAACCTGGACATTAGGTTTTGCAGGCAACTGCCTTCACCCCTAAGCCATCTCTCCAGCCTATCAGCCCTACTTTCGATGACTGGGTTTCCATCTTGTAGGGAAAAATGGTCTCATTGCTTGGATTACATTTGTTAACAAATGCAGCCATCTCTCCATCTCTTTTTCTGTGAGTCACTCCCCAATTCCTCATTATAATCATTTCTCATAATGCATAAGCATCATCGGACACTCTAGAAATAAATGTGACCTGTGAAGTTCCAGGCAGCTCAAACTGACCTGGGTGATTCTTATTTATATAACATGAGAAAATATATTCTGAAGTATCTGCCCCAAAAGAAGAGAAGTAAATTTTCTCAACATCTAGATGAGTTTCAGAGGGGGTCTGTGATATACCTATGCTTTTTTTGCAGATTTTTGTATGTATACATGTCTACATATATTTTTCTAGTGAGAAGGTTTAGCTCTTCAAACTGCTTCACAAAGGAATCCATGACTTCCCCCCAAAGTTTAGACACCATTTGCTTTTGGGATGCTTGACTTGACCTAGATATAGTGTTAGGTATCCCGAAAAATGTCTTAAATACTACCCATACCCACTCTCCTTTTTCTCGTATGAAATGCACCCAATCCCACCCCACATTGCCAAAATCTGAATTACCAAATCTATTTCATTTGTGAGTGGTCAAAATGACCCAGGGAGTATATTAATTGCTTTCCCTATTGAGGTAAATGGCATCCTTAAACCAGAAGAAAAAAAACATCAATTTTGTCCTCTGCCCACATAATAAAAACAAAATCGGTGTTGATGTAGGCACTCCATTTCGCCAAAACCCAAAGTGGTTTCTGAGAAATCTCTCTCCACTTTGAAGAGTGAATGATTAGAACACTCACGATTAGAGAAATCAGACTAATTGGCCCAGAGTGTGATGTGAGAGTGTGTCTTAATGAAAATCACTGCTACAGAGTGGACGCACATGAAGTCGACCCAAAGTGTCTCAGGGAACTGGAATGATGCTTCTCAACACACACAGAAATCTGTATACATTTTTAAAGGATTTTTTTGAGAGTAACATTTCTTGTGAGTCAATTATATCATCTGTATCTAATCTATATCTATAGACAGATGAATGTGATAGAATATGGGAAGAGCATACATAAAGAGCACAAACTGTCAATAAATAGAAACACGGGACCCAGTCTCAACCCACATTCTACAAAGAATTTATATTTCTGTCCAGATAATTATCTGAGAAGACCGAGAATTGGAAAACAATTACATAATTATAAAAACTCTGTCCTGGACACAATAAGGAAGCATATTACACCCTTGGCCTTGACCTTGGTGGATATTTTAAACTTCATTGTCTACATCTGAGACATGTGAATGCATTTATGACAAACAAAAGGTCTGAACCTATATATGAGAGTGCAAATCTCAGAATCGAGGGGCAGGCCAGATTCCAGAATAATGGAAATAGTCAGAAAGGAGCCATCTGTCTCCTGGCCTGTTGTCGGGCTTTGTGAAAGGTGCTAACTCCACAAAACATTATTACTGCTCTCAGAAGGAGGTGTCTGTGGGACTGAGCAGTTCATTCTCAATCTGAACAATCTCAAGAGAAATGAAACAGTTCTAGTTGTTATTTGTTTCCTTTCATCCGTGAATGAAATTGTTAATACCCAGAGCTCAGGATAAATATTCTGGGATATTCATTGCTTTCACACCAAAGTATTTCTATGGAAGTTGGGAATAAATCTATAACTATAAATAACAAAATTCACTTGTCATCAGATGGCTAGTAAGTATGTTTGCTAAGTCTTCTTGTCCAGTTTTGCTCCCTCCCAATTACTAAGCAAAGAGACTGATCTGCTGGGGAAAATGTTGTTAAGTTTTTTTTTTCATTTTTCAAGAAAAAAAGAGCTAATGTAAGACATTAAATTTTCTAGGCTGTGTTAGCTGATATAAACTGACAAGTCATGTCCATTTCCCAACACATACAACTGCTGCCACAAACTTTGATGGAAAGTGTTTCAAAGGAAAACCAAACTTTTTTTTATAATATATATTTATTGTCCATAATGAGTTACATTATTTAGTGGGCAAACAATGCGTTGTTATCCCGAATTCCCCAATTCCTCCCCTCCCCATCCCTGATCAGTTGTATATCCTCCTCCGTGGGCTGTCTGTATTAGTCCTTGTGGCAGGGGATCCTGGATATCCTAGTACTCAGCCCGGTCTTCCTGGCCCAAGTGTGTTGTTACTGATGGGTGCCATGCCTCCGGACAGTCTCCCCCACCACAGCTAAAGATTGTGAGGAAAACTAAACTTTTAACCAGCCTCTCTCATCAAGTTAGTGGGACCATTAATTTGTGCTTTAACATTTAACATTAATACTGGGTTTTCACTCAAACTTCTGATGGTAAAGTATAACTCTTATGCTAACTGATTTCTGTGGATAAGGGCATCAGACTGTAGGCAGTACATATACACAGAGAGTTAGAATATATATAGTGAGAGGTGTGTGTGTGTGTGTGTATTCAACTGGTTTGAAAACGTATCAAGGAGCATGATTGCTGGGAAGCAGGGGGTAAGACTTTGGTAGCAAGTTCCCATCACTGATGAACGAATGCCATAGAATGCTCCAAACTCTGTATCCTTACTAACATTTCTTACTGTCAGCATTTTGGATATGGCCATTTTAACGGGTGCTAATATGTCATTATCAATTTAATTTATAATTTCCTAATGACATATAAGTGAGGTTGGAAATATATTTATATTCCTTCATCAAGTGTATATCTTCTTTAATGAAGTGTCTGCTTAGATTTCTTGATTATTTTACAATCAGCTCTTTTATCTTTCTCTTACTGGGTTGTAAGAAGTCTTTGTATACTTTTTGGTTAATAGGACTCTTATCAAATGTCTTCTTTCATGTGCTTTCTCCCAGCCTTGAGATTATCTTTCCATTTTCACAGCAGTGTCCTTCACAGAATGGGCATCTTTAATGTCATGAAAGCCTTACTTGTCAATCTTCGTCCATGAATTCTGCTTTGGGCATTAACTCCAGACTAGTGGTCACATAATTTTTTCCTAGTTATCATCTAGAAGTTTTATAGCTTACATTCATGATTACAATCAATTTTGTGTTAAATTTTTTAAAGGTGAAAAGTCTGTGTCTAGAATCATATTAATCTTTGTATATGGATATATAGTTTCAGCATTTTATATAGATTGCCAAGTGATTATTGCTTCTCTTAAAATTTTTTTAAATATAGTATTTATTTGCAAGGAGGGAGAGAGAGAGTGAGAGAGAGAGAGACAGAGAGAATATGAGCATGCCAGAACCTCTGGCCACTGCAAACAAACTCCAGATGCTTGTACAAAGGTCCCACTTTATTCTTTCCAATCCAGGAAGATATGAGCTATGATTGTTAGGGATTAGAAATAATTAATTGGTTATTAAGACAGTTGAGTTAGGGCTCTAATAAAAGAGAATTCAAATATGCCACCATTTGGATTTTCTTTTCTCTAATACTGAGATAGTTATTCTTTTGGCAGTTAATCAAATAAGATGGAGGTGTGTCTGTTTTGGACTCACACCTCTACGCCACACAAGCAAACTTTCTGCCTCTTGACTGTTTCTTTTTAGATTTTATAATAGTGGTAACATCAGGAACTTTTCATAGAGTTTTAGAATGTGACGTAAATTTCTCTCCTTTGACTTTGAGCAACTGAGACCATTGAAGGTTAGATTAAATATTTTACATCCTCTCCCTCCCCCCAAAATAGCACAGATATTCAGGAGTCTTCACTGATATTTAGAACAATTGTGACAATTTTTCATGCTTTCTTACTGATGACTGAAATTTGATTCAGAAATTTCTAGGATACTTGGACAAATCCCATAATGCTGTCTACCTTGTCTGTCAACATGCCTAGTGACAACATGTTCAGGACTCATCGTTTTGATATAATTTAAGTGTGCAATTAACATTTTGTCAGTTTGGCCTATGCTAGAATCTTTATAAACTAAAATCAAGTTTAAATTACCTCCACTGGTTTGCATAAACATATAAATAGATAAATTACATTCACAGGCACTCTTTACCGTTTGAGAGGAGAATGTATAATTTTGACTTTGAAACACAAAGCAGTAAGAGGACTGAATGTGGTTTTGCTGATTTCAGAGTAGCTTCTGTGCATACAATTTCATGAATCCAAATGGCTGCCTAACAAATACATGTTTGACTCCCTTTTCTTCTGTAAAAGAAAACATATCACATGACACAGCGGTTATCTTTTGGTTTATTTATTCATTCTTCAAATACTTATTAAACATTCATTGTACAACAGGAAATATGGAATAGTGAGAAGTAGTTTCTTTCCTAGAATGTATACCGTGTAGAGAAGATGGCCTTTCCATTATCATACCAAAGAAGGTTGGTTTTGTGCTTTCAACATGTAGAATACATCTGATTTTTATCTGCCACTTTAGCTTTCATGTGGCTTACAGTCTCCTTTTGGTTCAAAGCCAAGCCTTTCAAATAAGTCTCTCAGAACTAGAGGTTCTCTGTTTACATGTATGTCTACATGACATGTTCCTGGGTCTTTCATAAAACTATAGTTATTCAAAGGTCATGGCCATGGATCAACTATAATTTGGATGTGATGAAAGTTGAAACATTCCTGAATATAAAAAGGACCATAGGCTCTGATGGAAGCAGAAGGCATCAAGAATGTAAAATGGGATGGATGCAGCCAATATTCTTAACTCGATTAATTCCTAAACCTAATGAATACTGTCATGAGTTTCGGCCCACTTTGCACAACTTGATTTTCCCCTAATTGACAGTTTAGGAAAATATAGAAATGACTCTATGTCTTTATTGCATTTCTAATTCACAGAATGCAGGCAGCACTGGAATAACAAGAGGAGATTTTCCCCGAAGACAGGAACATAATCTAATGAAGGACACACGGGAAAAACTAAACTCTATCTCTTAATAAATCCCATGATAGCACTATGAGAAGGATACAAATTAAGAAGTCAAAATATAGCACCCAGGAGCCTCTAATATGAAATAGCTTACATTGTTTACAACCACAAGTACGTCCACAGTTTGCCAACAAGAACTCTTCATTCATGATCAACCAAAAAAATTTATAAATCAGTTCAACTAATGCTAAGACCCAGACAGAAAGGACATGAAGTGATTTGGGTTGAAGAGCCAAAAAGTATAGACAACTAGCTGAGCCAAGGAAAAAGTTTGACAATTGTTTTAAAAGAGAAGCAAAAATGACACATGAAATGGAAGAAACATCACACAGAGAAGAACCTGTGTGGACCTTCAACACTCCTGAGCAGCTGCTCTGCTTTGAGAAATACAAGCCAAGAAATAACTCTGGGAACACTCCTGACTTTAAGTGGAGGAATGTTCCTTGTTAATTACCACCGCTTGGGAATTTCAAATAAGCCAAAGTTTCTGTATGTGGACTAGCAGCATATACAATATGAGGGTCCGTGGTTTGTTTCTGTATTCATTGAAGTAGCTGATAGCTTTACATTTTCAATCTTTTGCACATCTACTGAGTTATTTTATCTTGAGAAGTGCAGGGGGCCATTTATTTTCAGCTTTTTCATGTTCATTTTTTTTTGTTTAAACTATAAATCTAGTTTGTAAATGGAAAGAAACTCCATCTGTTGCGTAGTATTGGCAGATCCTGTAATTTGGAGAGAAGGTGGGGTAGAGAACTTCTGAGCCCTTGCAATGTTTGGAAAAAAAGAGAAAATACAGCAATGCAATAGACTCGGAACTGAACTTTGGTTTAATTCTTTTTTTTTTAAATTTATTTTCCATAATGAGTTACAACATTTAGTGGGCAAACAATGAGTTGTTATCGCCAATTCCCCGCTCCCCTCCCCTCCCCCCTCCACTGGATAACCTCCTCCATGGGTCGTCTGGATCAGTCCTTGTGACAGGGGACCATGGATAGCCTAGTGTTCAGCCAGGTTCTCCTGGCCATGCCTCTGGATAATCTCCACCACGGCTCTTACAATCTTTCCGCCCCCTCTTCCGCATAGTTCCCTGAGTCGTGGTGGATGAGTATTAAGGCTGCTTTAAGGTTGTGAGCTTAGGGGTCTTTGTGTCAAAATCGTTGGTTTCTGTCTCACTGGCTTATCCTGTGCTGATTTAATGGCTGTGGCTGTGGGCCCCTTGTTCATCCCGTCATTCTCTGCAGGGTTCCATTTGGATCCTCCACGATATGACTGTGGTGGCTCCTCTCTTGCCAGAATCTCAGCTATCGGCCTATGGTTGGTTGGTAGGGTTAGATGGGCCCCAGCTCTCTCGCTGCATCTGCCTCTGGTGAGCAAGGTCCTCGATGGAAGCTTCCACTGGTGACAATCCTGTGCTGGGAGGTATCTGCAGCTCAGAGCGTGACTGCAGCTTATGTCCACGACCTGGATCCCTGCTGAAAACCCTGACCCTTGTTTCCCAAGGGACATGTCATGTCTGCTAGTCAGCCATCTTGAACCGGAAGCCCCTAATTCTTTTTTCTTTTTAGAATTATTTCTTTTCTTGCTCTTTCAAAAGTGAAAAACAAGAATATATTGCAATGGATAAAGAATAAAATGAGTGAATTTTGCATTGTCAGTGTTACTGTGGAAAAATAAACAGGTGACAGTCTCACATGTCCTCTTGCCCCAGAATGTTTACACAGCAGTTTCAGAAGCCAGCAGCACTGCACTGAGCCTCCTGTATTATAATCTCTCTAAGAAAATTGTTTTTAAGAAGCTGGTCTAGTTATTCTTCAACAAATACAATTGTTTTTATTTTACTTCTTTCCTCCCTACAAAGAGCGAAAACTTTGGTTAACACTTTCTGGGTTTCAATGTTGATTCTACCATTTATTAGCTATGGAAATTCTAATTTTTCTCTATATTTTTCATTCGTTTGTCAAATATGATAACACTACTGTGTTGTGAGTCTAATTTTAGAATGTGTTTTAAAAATTTATATTGCTATCAGTGAAGATTTCTTCTTCGTTCCTATCTTCTTCTTGGAAAGAATTCAGCGAAGAAACACAGACATTTTAAGCAGAAGTTTATTTAACAAAGCAGATAAAAGCAAAGTGTACACTCCATAACAAATACATAAAGTAAAATGAGTCTAGCACAATGTCTCTCACACAGCAGGCACTCAAAACTGCTAGTTATTCATCTCTACTATATTACAGTTATTGGCCTTCTCAACATTTTAACATCCTCTCTGAATAAATATTTGTATTTTTTTTCAAAAAATATTTGAGATAAAACTTAATCAGAAATGGTCAACTCTAGCTTTTAATCATATGGTCTTTTTCAATAATAAAAAAGGAAAGAGTAAGAAAAATATATATAAAGTAGCTGATAATTATTATGTTGCCTACAGTTAAAACGTTCTACATATATTAAATGAAACATAAGAAGAAAGTCAATTCTTTTTAGTGTTTCTGTTACTCCTTCTCATTGAAATTCTCCCCTGTATGTTAAAGAAAAGGTGGGTTTGTCCTTGAGATATGAATAGCTGTGTGAGCTGTACTCCTGCAAAATGTTAGTGGGATACTAATCAGGAACCATTTTGAGCTTCAGAGGAGGCATTGCTGATGAAAAATCATTGTTTCTTCTTCAGAGTAATGATATTCTGAAATGTCGATATTTTCCCCTTCCCTTTGATTGCTTCTTTGCTTGGCTTTATATGTTTCGTTGGACAGAAATCCTCACATACCCTAGTCTAATTAAAAGGAAAAAATAATAGGTGGTTGAATTTCTTAGTTTCCTAAATGCCGTTCTTAAGCTGGTGTGCTCATTGCCTGAGCTGCCTTAGATATTGGTTGCAAACAGCCCCTAGTTGTCCCCTTTCTTCTGCTAGATAAAATGGAGTACATTTACCTCAGAAGTTCTCCCCATATCCCAGGGAGAGACTGACACTGATGTATAGAAAACACATCCCTTGATCCAAAGTAAGATCTACACTATGGTGGAAGTCATGCTATAGAGCTGCTGCATGTTGGCTTTAATAAACAATAATTATGGAAGATTTCCTGAGCTAGATTTATATATAAAAATTAACTAAATTTGATCCCTAGACAGGAGTAAGCCAGGCCATCAGAAAGTTATCCACATGTCATGTGTCGCCTCAATCATAAAATTGCTTTAATGAATTCTATCTTGATATGCCAGTGCATATATCAACTTGCTTTACTAAAAGTACAGAATTCACTTTTGGATTCATTGTGGAGTTGTTGAGGATACTAACAGTGTTTATAAAATGAACACAGTTTTAGAATTACCTTAGAGAAATCTAGGCTTCTTAATCATTGTTTCATGTTTATTTGGGGACATTATAAAGTTTAATTAACCTTGTTTTCCTCTGAGTAGTAATTGCTAGAAAGCCCTAAGCAATATTTCTAACTTACATATATCAATGAGCAGAGCATTCCATAACAAATTTTGTTTACTAAGTTCATTTTTAGCAGCATCTTATTTGCTAGCTTCTCAATCCTTCCTCAATTTTTTTTCAAAAAATTCTTAGGTTATATGAATAAATTATTATTTCATTAATATAGCCACCCGAAGTCTGGTTTTAAGCCATATGTTATATATGTTGTCATTGTAATTAATATTTTTTGGTATTAGTATGTGCTGACAATCTTAGACCCTTATAAATATTATTACACTTACTACTATACCCCAAATTTACAAATATGTGTTATAGTTTCGCTACAGCTTAAGAAACTGAGACTCAAAGATTGCTCGAGATCTAGAGCAACAGGAAAAATCTAGCTAAGATTTGAGCCAAGTACCTGAGTGTGTGTTCACAACCATGTCTAGGATAGCTTCATATGCAGTTTGTATGTATGCAGTTTGTGTATATATGTGTATGTGTGAATCCCTAAACCTACATGTAATCAATGTGTTCACTTTCTAACTCTAAGCCAAGAAATATTGCTGTATTCTTAAAATTATTCTAGTTCTCTTTAATCACAAGGGAGTATTACTGAGGTAATGCATACAATAACATGAAGAAGACCTTGGAAAATATCAGGTATATAAAACCAAAAATTCTATCATTAAATATCTCCTCTTGGGAGAGTCAGCAGGCAGGATTGTCACACATTATTCTGTGTCTGGCACTCAAGGCTCTCTCTGTTTCTCCTGGACAGGAATTGGATGTATGTGCCCTCCTCTTTATTTCCAAGAACTTAAGTCTTAGGAAAAAAATGGTGGTGTATGCTTTAATCCCAGCACTCAGGAGAGGCAGGGATAGGAGAATCGCAGTGAGTTCAAGGCCACCCTGAGACTGCATTCACTAGACCTTTCTAATAGAAATTACTAGAAATTCATTTTCTAGGTCAGCCTGGGTTAGAGTGAGACCCTACCTTGAAAAACCAAAAAGAAAAAAAGGAAGTTGTTTAACTTTGTAGTCCTGTAATTCAAAATGTAAGTGAAAATGTGTGTTATGTTGACATTGTATAAAGAATCCCCCAAAAAGCTAGTTTGTGATCAGTTTTACAAACCACTAATTTGTATCATTATTAATGCTTTTCTTTTGATCAAAAATTATACTTATATGATTATATTCAAGAAAAAAATGCCTTTATATACATGGTAAGTGTGAGGAGAATTTTCTGACTGAAGAGCATTTTGACATTCCCTTCAGTAACTGGAACTGTAACAAGAGTGTTGCTCACTAAGACTGTTTTGGCATCATTCAGCCAAAAAGCAGGGGTTATGTAATGATTTCTTAGTGCTACTTAGAACTTTCAATTGGGGAATCTGTAGGTTTTGCTCATTTTCTAAATCACTGCTTTTATCTACTTTTCAAGAGACTGAACAGACCTTTCAGCAGGAGCAGTCTCTCTGTCTCTCTCTGTCTCTCTCTGTCTCTCTCTGTCTCTGTCTCTCTCTCTCTTTCTCTCTCTCTCTTTGTGTATGTGTGTGTTGTAAAACAGAATATCTCAGCACTAAGGAGTAAGGAAATTTTGCTGGTTGCCATCAGGAATATGGAAACATTTCCCCTATAAATTATAAATACAGCAACAGTAAAAGAAAATTAAAAAGAGAAATTAAGAATTAAATTAAATTAAGAATTAAAATAATTAAGAAAAATACTAATTTTCCAATTATATAATACATTTTTATTATGCTTTATACTATTTGCTTATATGATGGTGCCTTCAAAATAACAAAGATTTTAAGAGATTGATCAAGTTAATTCACCATACTTAGTATGGTGATAAGCTGAATTAGACATCACTTAGAGTCCCTTCCAACTTTTGTACTCTATTACTCCATGAACTTGAATATTCATTTTTCTGAGTTGAAAATTACTCCCCATATTCTCTTACCAGTATGCCAAGGTACAGTTTCATTTTGGAGCCTTACTGCATTAGGAAAATTCAGAGATGCATTTTTTCCACACAAGGTGACAAATCCAGAAAAAGAAAAACCAAGAAGACTTCCTTCACTGTGATTTATAGTTGATAAAATTCAAGTTTCCAGTTCTCAAGAGCAGTAACAGCAGGACAGACCATCTACACTCTGCTTATTTTCACAACTTTGGCCTCTCCTACTATTTTGAACATATTTAAAAAAAAATTAGATGCACTGTGCCCCAGGGTCCACATTTTCAAACTTTATTTACTTGAGAAATATGGCACTTTTACTACTGCACCAAGCTTCTCAGTTCTAAAATCTATCATCCGTTGCAGAGCTTGGAAGAAATATGGTTTTGTGTTCCTGTCCTGTTCTTGTTCCACAAGCTTTAGATGCTTACTTCTCAGAAATGGTTCCATGTCGGTGTTGGAACAAAGTGAACTTTTTTCAACTCTTGTGTTCATAAATCTCTTTTTCCATATTTCAGATTTATGTTTCCTACTAGTGTGTTGTATTATGTTTGCATCGCTATGACCAAAATAATTTATGGGAAGAAAGATGTATTTTTGGCTTATGGTTTTAATCCATCACGGAGGAATGCATGACGGCCAGCTCGGGTCATTGGCAGTCACCTCAGTTTATGGCAGTGGACCAGGTGGCAGTTGCTATTCACATCATGGAAGAACTGGAAGAGGAAGGGACCTGACAGGAATAAGGGGCCAGGATGTAACCTTCAAGGCCCAGCCCCAGTACCTTCTCCTACCATCTAGGTTCTACCTCCTAAAGCTGCCACAGTCTTCCAAAATAGTGCCACCAGCTTGGGAACAAGCATTCAAAAATGAGACTATGTGAATATTTTATATTCAAGCTATAATGTGTAGAATCTGAAAAGAACCCTGTTTTTGTTAAAAATGGAATTCTTGAGGTAGAACAATTATTATTAATTCAATAACTGTTCTTGAATGTCTAGCTGTTTGGGACCTTTTACTACAGGTTGGGGATGCCAAGATCATAACTTCACTCTTGTTAAGGGCCTAGGGAAATAGAGGGACATTAAAATACATTAGCATTAGTTTTAACTTAGAGATAAAAAGGCACTGGAAGAGAGAAATCTATGAGCTTATCAAAGAGAAGAACTTCTGAAGTAGATCTTTAAAGAGTGGATGTTAGCCAGACAAAAGAAGTAACTAACAATGGGAGGCAATCAGACAGAGCTTTAAACTCAAAGGTACTGAAAGGGAGAAGAGAACAGCTTGTAAAATGATGCTTCACTTCATATACTTGAGCAATGGGCTTCAGATTTCAAATTGAGAGAAGCAAGGCAGGAAAGAGAACGTTCTTTAGTCACAGTACAGAATGGTCCATTTACATAGAATATTACATATTAATTATTGTGAGGTAAAATATGTTTCTAAAATATTTTTTCATACAATGTGGGTACTTGATTTTTAAAAATATCTTTATTAAGAATAAGTTTATATATTGCATGAGCAAATCTTGTGAATGTGTTCCCCATTTCCTCCTCTCTGTCCCCCTACAAACTGGAGTACTTCTTCGGTGTGCATTCTGAATCTGTCCATAGGATAGGGGATATGAACTGAACCAGAGGTAGACAGTTTTTCACTGTTTTTTTTTTATTTTCTTCCCCCTTGTGTATTGTTGCTGAAGGGGGCAATGTCTCTGGATATTCTCCCCACCATGGCTCTTACATTCTTTCCACCTGCTCTTCTGCTCAGTTCCCTGAGTCATAGTGGGTGAGTTTTGAGTCTGCTTTGTTGTTGAGATCTTAAGTTTCTCTGGATCTTTGCCCTGGGTTGTGATGGGTATCATTGATGTCTGTCTCCATTGACCTTTCATGGGTTATCAGACTTGCTGTGGTGATTGGTCTCCTGTTTGACTGGTCACTTTCTGATAGGTTTCATCTGGGCCCTGTGTGAAAGCAAAGTTTGGTTTGTGTCCTTCTAGGATGTCAGCCATCATCCAATGTCTTGTTGGTGGAACTGGGTTGTCTTTGGCTCTCTCAGTGCCTTCTGAAAAATACAAACAGAATCTCCATCTGAGAGTAAGATCAATATAGGTCAAATGAGACAACATGGCTATTTTGGTTAGCTCCTAATGGGTGTAGCCTCTCTGTTGCTTTCTGGTAGTGGAAATTTCCCCTAGGAGCCTGAGATCTTGGTCCCCATACGATTATGCCATGGATCCCAGTTCCAATTAAGGATTCCTTGTCACTAAGCAGATCTCTTAGCTAATCATTAAGCCATTGTTTACCCTCCTTGGTTTAGTGCCACTATTGCACAGATGAGCATTTTTTGACTTGCTGGTCTCTTCCATACAGCATTCTTGTGACAACTGTCTATATTGTATATCAGTGGTCTCTGCTTTCTCCAAATATCATTGACAAATTTCCTCTAGCAGTTTATGCAACACCTTCCAATGTTACACATGCTACCCATCTGGGAGCTGGTTAGCATTCTGGATCTAGAAGGATCCCTTCGTGTTGTTTGATGACACTATATGTGATTTCTTCAGCAATAACGTCTTAGCTTAGGCCTGGGGCAGTTATTCAAGACCTTTGACAGAAGTCTGTCATATTTTGGGGGACCTCGTGGGTCTCTCTGATCAACAGCTTAGTGTGGCAAGGAACCAATAACTGGGAAAGGGAGATGCAGGCCTGAGCAATTATTCTTGAGGTTAGGCTTCCTCCCATTCTGTCCATGGTCCTTCATACCAGGTGGTGCCCTCAGCTTCCTCAGTAGCTTACTGTATAAAAACTAGGGTTTTATGGTGTCAATTCATTATTAGTTTAGTTTACTATATGAGTCCCCCTCCCTCCAATTCACCCCCACATTTCCATTCCCCTCAGCCTCCAATCACCCCCCCAAAAAAATTCATACCATTCCCTTTTACAAACTCTCCGTTCACTGATGGAATTTCTTAATGTTCCAGTTTCACATGGTAAGAAACCACATATGAGGGAAAATATGCGATGCTTGACTTTCTGCTCTTGTGAGTGGACACTAAAAATGATCTCTTCCAAGTTCGACCATTTTTCTTTAAATTTCATTATGTCATTTTTCCTTTCAGCCTCATAGAATTCCATAATGTATGTGTACCACAACTTTATCCATTCGTCCAGTGATGGGCATTTAAATTGATTCTAATTCCTAGCTATTATGGTTTGAGCTGCTATAAATAAGGTTGAACAAAAATGTCTCTGTACTTCAGCGGGGAAACTTGGGGGTAGATGCCTAGTAGAGGGATAGCTGGGTCCACCAGTAGCTCGATATCCATCCTGTTCATGGAACTCCACACTGCTTTCCATAGTGGTTGTACAAGTTTGCTTTCCCATCAGCAGTGTATGAGAGTCCCTTTTTCCCCACATCCTTACCAACATCTATTGTTAGTAGATTTTTTAACGAACCCTGCATCCCTGGGTTGAAGCCAACCTGGTCGAGGTGGATAGTACTTTTAATATGTTGTCGAATTTGATTTGTAGTGGTTTTATTCAGAATTTTTGCATCTAAGTTCATCAGGAACTTTAGTTTTCCTTTCTGGATTTATCTTTGTCCAGTTTTGGTATTAGAGTGATAAAAGCTTCATAGAAAGAGTTTGGAAATATTCCCTGTTCTCCGATTACTCTAAAGAGCTTCACAAAGAGTGGTTTGAGCTCTGTGATGAAGGTTTGTTGAATTTGGCTGAGAATCCATCAGAACCTGGACTTTTCCTTCTGGGGAGGTTTTTGATTACATTATTGATTTCAATAGATGTAATAAGTTTATTTAGGAGATTTATCTGCTCTGAGTTTAGTTTTAGAAGGTGGTAGGTGTCTAAGAATTAGTCCATTTCTTCCAGATTCTCCAATTTTGTGGAATAGAGTTTTTGGAAGTATGTTCTGATGATTCTTTCAACTTGATTGGTGTC